>CAMOHE010054364.1:31820-97936 GCA_946598075.1 Artocarpus hirsutus | reverse complement strand
AATCGGATATCTATGAGGCCGTTTTGTTATTTTAATTCTGAATGTTTTATATATTTTAGTGCAATGATGGACGTGCAGTTGTTAAGCTTTTATTTCATAAACTGGTTAAAAAAGTCCACATTCTTGCATATGTATAGTGCAAATTTAGCACACACTTACCCCGTTACACCAACGTCCACTATCTCAGGATGGGAGCCAACACAGCCTCTAAATCGGCTGGAGCAACCTGCAGAGAAGTAGTTTGTTTTCTTAAAATATTCAAACCAGCGACGAATATGAAGAAAATGATAAAGAGATGTTAATGGTCTGTGATGCCACAACTCACACAAATCTCATATAATTGTTGCGATATCGAACACCATTAATATCCTGACATTTGACGCTGACACTGCTTTTGAAAATTAGTTTCTATACATACCTGAAAGCCCTTGTATTTGATCTTCTCTTTCGACCGATCAACTATATATAAATATCCATCTTGGTCAAAGTAAGCAATATCCCCTGTGCGAAGCCAACCATCTTTATCAATTGCTGACATTGTTTCCACCGGGTCGTTTAGGTATCCTGGACACTCAATAATTAAAAAAAATTGTCAAAATCTTGTAAATATTGTTGTAAAGGGGAGAATGATTTTTGGAGGTGATATAGTACAACATGATCAAGACTTTTTTAAAAAATTTCACGGAAGTATTTGTCTTTGTTTATCATGTCCAAGGGCACGACAATCTAACAACAAAGTAAAAAAGCACATTTTTCATTAATATAAAGAATATTAATATGACAACGTCTTAGGGAGGCGGTCGACAAAAATTTAACGTTTTTTTAAAACTGTAGTTATTATTTTAAGCTTAATTTAATGACGTGAGATACCAGCTGGACATTAATTTTATTACCTTTCATATTTCCTGGTCCTCTTAACCAAAGTTCACCAGATTTGCCAGGAGGCAAGAAGGACCCAGTGTTGCAATCCACCAATTTAGCTCGTGTGTTAGGCGCCAAAAGTCCTACTGACAAATAATTGCTCAAATTTTTGGCATTAAATCCACGTGTGCCTACTGCAGTCGATTCAGTCATGCCGTAATCCTGGCGGGAAAAAGTAAAAAAAAAAAAAAAAGAACGAAAAGAGAAAGAAGAGAAAAAGAGAAAAGAACACAGTTAATAATGTTTATGACAAAAGAAGCTAAATAATACTCCTATTTAATTTTATAGGTCAAGATCTCGTTATTTATAAAACAATAGATGCCAATCTAAAAAGTAGACTATATATTAGATTGATACTCAATGTATTTTGTATTTTGAGTAGCGTAGTTTTAACCCTGTAGATGTAAAAATTATTTTTCCTAAAACATTCAACTTTATAACCTTACTTTGTTTTTACTTTTTTTTTTATTACTAGAGTCAGTATTGAATGTTGAACACCTTTTTTTTTTTTTTTTTGTTTTCCAATGAATATTGAGAAGGATCAACTAATATTAAAGAAGGTTTGCTAAGACATTCTAGCTAAGTTGGTACTCTAATCACTCACAAACCACATTAAGTCCCGAGTCCTAACTCAAATTTATTTAAAAGAAAAGAAATAGAAGTGAAAAAAATATAAAGATAATACCTTCAAGAAACTCTAAAATAATAAAAAAAACTGAAGGCCAAAAAAAAAAAAAAAACAAACAACATGTACGTGTGAAAAATAAATAAAAAAATAAAACCACCATGACTGCCCTGCAAAGATATAAACCTAAGGATGATCACAAAGGCTGAAGCCTAAATTCTAGTGTTGCTGGAAACATTTGTGCAAATAAATTGAGAGAAAAAAATGGAAATTTAATACTCAAGATAGTCTTTTGTTCATTTTTTTTTTATTTTTGGATATGTATATATAATCCAAAATGCCCATTCTTGAATTTTGTGAACATGGTGTAACCTTTTTGGGTGTTTGCGAGAGTGGTTCAAATTAATGGTTTAAACTATTTTTTAGTTCAAAATATTATAGCATGTGGGAACTTTATGACGTAGAATAGTTCAAACTAGCCAAAGCATCCTATTCATATATATATATATGCATATACTTTTACTATGATATAAATTAAAAGGATCGATATGCACAATTGATAACAAACTTTAAGATTCAAGGCTCCTGCGGTCCTTTCAAAATCTGAGTAATAGGCTGAACAGCAATAAAAGCTAAGCTATATTAATAAGCCCAAAAAATAATAATCAAACTAATCAATGCATGAAGCCAAAAAAAGTAAATGATACTAAAGCATTTTATGGAAAATTATCAAACAGTTGATTGAACTAATTTAAATTAATAATATTCTTTGTAACAAAATAGTACTTGAATTATCCATTAAAAAAAAAAAAGCAGTACCTGAATTAAATCAACATGTGGAAGGATCTGGACAAGGTCCTCGATCATTCTCTTACTTGAAGGAGCAGCCCCCCATGAAATCTGCTTTAAGCTCCTAAAAGCTTTCCCACCATTAAAATTAATATCATCCTTGGCAGCCTTTGTCAAGGCGGCCA
Source organism: Artocarpus hirsutus (assembly GCA_946598075.1). Lineage (NCBI taxonomy): Eukaryota > Viridiplantae > Streptophyta > Magnoliopsida > Rosales > Moraceae > Artocarpus > Artocarpus hirsutus. Next base: position 95,416 of record CAMOHE010054364.1, on the reverse strand, counting down.
ATATTGGTGGAACTAGAGAAAGATGCGTAATCTTGTATCTTTCAACTAACTTCACTACTTCATTTATATCATATTTACTCATGACAACAATTGTAGAACCTAATGCTAGTAACCCAATTGCATAATGACAGAACCCATATATGTGGAACATTGGTAGAATAGCCAAGTACACCATGTCCAAAGCTGAATATTGATCCTTATATTGGGACGCCTCAAACCTCACAAAAAGCTCAATCATGGCTATGAAATTGCCATGACTCAACACAACCCCTTTGCTCACACCGGTTGTTCCAGAAGAATACATTATTGCTGCCGTGTCTTGTTGGCCTTGGAACCAAGTTGTAGTGGTGACATGAAATAAGCTTATAAAAGTTTTGGACTCATCTTATGATCTGATGAACGCTGTGACTGACGTTGACGAGGTGGCGTTTTTGCTTGTAGTGCATCTTGTGGTACACAAATTGCACCAACCCCAAGTTTTTGCAAGATGTCAAGTTTGTCAGGGACGGTGAAAGCAACAAAAGGCTTGCAACTAGAGACAAGTTTCTCAATTTCGGTGACACTGCTTAAGGGATTCATGGATGTGAAAATGGCTCCCAAGTACAAGACTCCCAAAATAATGATAGGGAAGTAAACGGAGTTTGGAAGCATGACCAAAACAATATCGCCTTTGGAGACCACATTTGAGTGGAGACCAGAGGCCATGGATTTGACCAAAGGGTAGAGATCCGAGTAAGTTATTGAGACCTCAGTTGAGGCGTCGACGAGGGTTGAAACCCCATTGTGTTGGTGGGAAAAGATGAAGGAAACGACATCGAGAAAAGGGTTGGAAGGGAGGTTTATTGGAGGGTGTGTGCTGTCGTAGATTCCTGTTTCTGGTGAATACCAATGAGGATATTTTTGTTTGTTGTTATGGTGATCATCAGTGGTTTTATTGTTTAATGTCGACATTGTTGTAGTATCGGAAAAAGAATGCAAAATAGCAGGATGAAATTTGACTGATGTTATAGAAGGTGATCAGAAGAGGCTGTTATTAATATGGTGATATTGTTGGTCAAATAATTCATATAACAATTGGGGTTCTTTTTTTTTTTTTTTTTGTTGCTTTAATTTGGTTTTTAAAAGAGAAAACCAAACCCACACAGAGGAAATAGTACCTACCGACATGAATGGGACGGTCAATAGACACCTGAAGCCGATGGTTGGAAAATTGAGTAAAATAAGACGTCAAGAGTTCCAGATCATTAATGTAGAGTGCTAAAACCTTTTCTAAATTAACCTGAGTGTCGGTTACATGACTTCATGTTGAATTATTTTAGAAAGAAATGAATATTATTACACAAATAATGGTGTGGCGTTAGCTATGTTGAAAGGGTGCACTATTCAAGTTTATGCAGGGAAAGCTCTCTTCACAGGTAAATTATAAGATGAATTGGGATTCTAGATGGAATATCCAACTCCTGATCTGGAATTAAAAAAAAAAAAACTAGTTTTAATGGAATGTCCTTCGATTAGAGGCGAAAAATCAGCGGATATCCCCATATAGAAGAATAATTATAGGGCCTACAAATAATTGAAGCACATCTTATTAATTTTGTCGTTCATCAATCATTGTACATGCTTATGATGCATCTCATTATTCCTTACGAATATGATAAATAATATAAACATTGAATCTATGTCTATTTAATTTAAACATAAAAAGTATGAGTGATTTAGGTTGGCAATGGGATATATGCCGAGACTGGTCCTAGAATAGGGCTGAGACAGCAGTCAAGGTCGGGTCTTGGGATCATAATGACAAACTGTAATTGGTAATAAGGTTGAAATCATGCGCCAATACTTGAGTTGGGGTCAACTCAGAACCTCGGCCAAGGCTGGGACTTTGAGCCATGAATACCCCAAGGTCTGATTGTTGAGCTAACACCTTTGTCGAGGTTTGGCCGATTCGCCAGGACAAGTGTTGGGGTTGTGCCAATACGGTGGGACTCATGCCAAAGTCGTGCCAAAGGGAGTTGCATGGATCTCAACCTGTTTGGTAGACCAAGATGATGGTCCTAGCTTGTTGGCATGATCTCGGCTTTGTCCAAACAGGGCCATCAGCCCAACCTTGACTCTAGTTTTGACACGTTAACCTAACTCTAGTGTTAGAAAATTTGCTTTAACGGTGCAGCAAAAGTTTATGCTATCTTTCTATAAACTGTAAATTAAATATAATAATTAAGCATATATGTTGATGATTGAAAAAACACTTTTAATTGAAAAATCCAGTAGTCTCAACTAATTGGTCTTTAATGCTATGTCACTCCCAGAAAACATTATATGTGTAGTCACAACTCAACTTTTCACCTACACATTGGTTTCTTCTTACAATTACTAAAGTATTATTGAGCTAGTAATCACTAAAAAGGGGAATGACGAAAGCTCTTTCTTTCGAATTTGCACTTGGGCAATGTGAAACCCTGGTTTTTAATTGAAAAAGCTTTCAAAATTTTGGGCCAATTTGAAATTTTTGGTAACCTTGGGGTAGAAATCTATTCTAGAAACTTTTCTAGAAAATTCTTTGAAAACAAAAATTCTGACCTTAAAAGATCAAATTCCCTAAGACCCCGCCCATTTTTCTTTTTCTTATTCTTTTCCTTATTTTCTTTTCTTCCTTCTTTTTTTTTTTTTTTTTCTTTTTCTTCTTCTCCACTTCATGTAGAGAGCATGCACCCCGCCTCCTTCTGCTTGGCCATCTTTGGTTGCCACCTGTTGACACGCCCTAGCCTATCACAAACACTGCCGCCCAAAGTCCCAACTGCCAGTCGGTCGATCCACCACTTGCCGCCAGCCGTCGTGGAGAGTCGTGGGAAGTTTGAAGTTTTCAAACTTCTCTACATGATTTCAGCATCGTCCAGCTCCCATTCTTCAGGGTAATTATACCTTTGTATTGAGGAGAATACTCTTTAGCCTAATCGTTGTGGTAAAATCTAGACCCCCGCTGCCATTCCTTGCCATTTTTCTCCATTTTTAACTGACTCAAGCTTCATTTTAGAAAAGCAGCTTTAGAATAGTGATCGTTACATCGAGAGCTTTGTTTTGGTTCCTATCTCTGCTACTACCTCACCGGTCAATATTGGTCAATGCCAGTCAACGACGGTCAATGGTTGACCTTGACCACCAAATTGGAGAAGATATCATTCTGGCATACTTTTGACATTTTGGATGTGTTCGTCGTGTTAGATTTGTAAAATAGAATTCTGAAGGCCAAGTTTGGCGATTCAAAGTTTTAGGAGACTTATTGTGTTTCAATTCTTTTTGCCGCCAAATATCGTCGACTAAGTCGGTAACAATTTTATTACTCCCCTTTTGTGATATTTTGTTTCATTAGCCAATAAATTTGGAAATTTAAATTAAAATCACATGGATTTAAATGCATTGGTCATTAAACTTTATGTTGTTTTTGTCAGTGTTGTTGTTGTTGGTATTGATAATGATACATGGTTGTTGTTATTATTATTGGTATTGTTGTTATTATTAATATTGTTGTTATTATTAATGTTGTCATTATTGTTATTGTTGTTGTTGTTATTATTACTACTACTACTACTACGACTATTTTATTATTATTATTATTATTATTATTATTATTGATGTTGTTATCCAAAATTTGTCATTGAATTAGTCTTTGATACATTTTGACTTGAAAATTGGTTTTTATACATGTATGGAATACCCATGTGATCCTCGTTGACTTGGGATTAAGAACAATTATATCATGTTGAGCTTAATCTTATAAAATTTGATGGTTGGATAGAAATGGTTATTTAACTATATAAAAATTGCTCTAGCTAGTGCGCCTTGAAGTTATAGCACACTGCGTAATATTTATACCTTATTGTCTTACAGGTTTAAATTGATTTATGAAAAAAAAAATAAGCTGTTATGCCACCAAAATTTCATCAAAAACTGACTAAAGTGGGTAGAATAATCTACGATGTGTTTTTAGCAGTGAAAGGGGTTATAAAAAAATCTTATAAATGTTGAGACCTTATATATGCCGTCGGACCATTTTTAAGTCCTTCTAAAGTAGTTATCACAGTTATATTCCTACGGGCGCTCATTAGTTGGGCACAACAGATATTTCACATTTTTGGTATCATGGATGCTATGTGCCCTATCCACAGGGTGCTTCCTCAAGGCACAACGGACATAGAGTGCTCATTTGGGGCATGATAGAACTTATTAAAATCCTTCTTTCTTTCCTTTCCTTTACTAATAACCCAGGATGTGCGTGAAAGTAATTAAGCAGTAATCTCTAATTGTGAGTTATAGATTTATCTAATAAAATGTAAATCTAAAGAATTTTCTTATATTGATATGAGATTGTACTTTAATAACTTCATAAAGATTTTATGATAATACACTAATAGAAAGAAAAACTGAGAGGCAATGAATAGGTTTCCTACTAGGCACTGTATGCTCACTCACCCTTATTTCTTCGTTCAAGTTAGTCAGTTGTTCCTTAGTGTTTGGAAAAGTTGTCGACATTCTTGTTGTTCGATTGGTGTATTCCTCCTATACTTATTGGTGCATGGAAGATTCATGAAATGAATACTTTGAATAGATGATCGATTCTTTATAAATTCTGTTTATTTGTTATTTGAATTTATTATTTTATTTTATTTTTTTACTTTTACTTTTAACTAAAGCTGTGTAGTTGTATTTTTACTTATTTTATAAACTTTCCTATAAATTTTGTATATTTTCATTTTAAATTATCTATTTGTATTTTATTTCTTTTATTTAGAATTAAAGACTTCAAAGCATGTATAATTGTTTTTGTATATTTATGGGCCCCGCTATAGTTTCTAAATATTTTTTACTTTCTAGATCTTCCAAAATAATTTTTTTCAATTAAGTCACTATTCATAGTTTTAGGTTGTGACAATTAAGGTATCAGAGTGATAGTTTTATGATTCTTAGAATTTACACTATTGGGTTTTTGTTGGTTTGAGCTAACTACTAAGAAGCTATACCAATAAGAATGTGAACTCCATGCACCACTCGATCAAGTTAATGAGTTTGAAGTATACCATCTTGATTCTCGAATCTTTATTGAAGTTTCTTTCCTGTTTCAACCATTAGGATTCACATTTTGTTCTACTCTGTACCTTTGTTTTAAGATAGTATTGCATTTGTCACCCTTGAGTCACCTTGTTATATATGTGTGGAGTGTCACTAAATTTACAAAGGTTTCTATTAATGCTTTTTCTAAGTATTTATTTAAATGAAGTTTACTGCAAATTTTATTTCTTGCTTATTGTGTTTCCTATATGTGTTTCTATATTAATTGTTTCACTGATAAATAACAAGTTAGGTTGTATTTTATCCACCTTGAGTTATATGATTCACTTGGGTTTTATCCATATTTGAGTAAAATTGAAATTTCTGGGGTTGCAGTTTCAGAGTTCCTTATCTATTCGCAACTTTGATTTTTGTTTGATCTATTCATCGCCTTTTTTTTGTCATACAACCCAAAATAGGTAGTTGAGAGCCTTTCATTAGTGCAAAACATTTTATTTTGGGTTTGAGAGAGATGATGAAAAATGGTGTTTTTGAAATTTATGCTCTGAAGGCCTATCTTTCAATCTTTAATTGACAATCAAGGTTTTGATGTTATATCTGTTTGTCTTTTAATGAATGAAATTTTGAACCTCTAGATTTTAAGACTAGAGAAGTATTAGGTATGTAGATATTATCGAATGACATGAGTGTCGAGGAAAATCTTAGTGCTGGTTATAAATTTTGAAATTATTCCCGGGACTAGTTATAGAAATTGAAGATTTTAGTTTTATTTGGAATGAATGAACATGAGTGGCCTGATGACTTTGACAAAATAATTGAATTGGCCTATTACTCATGATTCGGTTTACTTAGTAGGTTTGTATGATGTTACTGTGTTCAATAGATATGTGACTAGAGTTACCTTAACAACTCTTTCACTTTGAGGGTCTATAGGTTTTGGATGAGTTGGTTTGGATCAGGTCATGGAAAAAGGAGTGAAAAAAGTTTATATGAATAATCATGAGTGGTGAGTATAAAATTAGGGAATGAATATTAAGGACTAATTAGATCTTGGTTATCAACCAGAAGATCAATGTAGGGGATTTGTTTTAGTTTAAACATCCTATGTAGAGTGAAGTTTTGGATATATTTAATTTTAGGCCTTGATGTAATGTAGGTAGTTGTGTTATTGGTTTGGTTTAGGGATATCAATTTAGTTTGGAGGATTACGGTTGAGATTTGTTTTATTCCTTTTTAGATTGTTCCTCTGTTATAAGTTATAAGATTATTAGTAAGTATATTGTGGTGCTTTGTTATTTTGAATAAGAAAGTATCTTAGACAATTGGTAAGTGTTTTTTTAGTTTATTTTTCCTTATGTTATTTTTTCCAAGCTTCGGATGTTCTGAATAAGGTGAGCTCTCGTGTGGTTTGGCATATGTTTGTAGAAGATTGATCAATTTCCCTACCTTCATTTGGTGACGAAAATAACACTACTACAAACAAGCCTTATAGTGATGACATTTTTTGCAACAACAATTATTATCACAAATAATTGATTTTTTGCAATGACAAAATGTCGCAATTGATGAACATTTTTACAACGACATGTCATTGCATATAATTCTTATTTGCATCGACATTTCATTGTAGAAAAGAAAGCACCTAACTATTCATATTTGTGATGACGTGTTGTCACAAATAGTGGTTTCACACGAGAGGGCTAGCACCAAATATGATAGGTATTTGCGATGACAATGTTGTCGTAGATGCCATTGTGTTAGATGGCAATAGCACACTGTACATTTGGTGATAATAGCAAAGTTTTTTGCTACGATATTGTCACTGCAAATACAAAATGATTTACAGTTGTCTTGCACTTGCAGTTACCGTTCTAGAGGTATTTTTGTGATGACAATTTGATTTTTTTTGCAACTGCATGTTGTCATGAATATTAAATGGATTATAGTGTCTTACGCTATCAGTCATAATAGAGGCGAGGTTACTTATGACAACATATGTCGTCGCAAAGAATGAAAATTTAATTTTTCATGAAAATTTTGGCAGAGGAAAGGGCGCTTTAATGAAAATTATTTGTGACGATATTTTTAGTTGTCGTCACAAATGATTAAATCATCAATATTTTTTCCTAGATTAAGTGGGATGACGTCATATTGATGATCTTTTACGACAACTTTTTAAAATTATTTGCAATGACAAAATGTCGTGGCAAAAAGCTCTACGTATAAACATACCCGAGAACTCACTTTCCTCCATTTTCTTTGGCAAAGTCTCTTCTTCACATGCGATATCTCTCCATTTTCTTTGCCCTATTTCGCCTCAATCTCTCCCAAACTTCTAGAAATTCATAGATTCATGAGTTTTGTATTGAAAAAGCTCATATTATCAAACAATAACTACAGAAATGTTTGTAAATTGGGAAAGCCTCAAACGTTTTTCTTGTTGAGTTTTTAGAGCTTTTGGTTTTTTTTGGTGATTTATCATTGAAGTTTTCACTGCCTTCCTCGTTTTCTAACTAACATTCATAGTAGGTTTTAGATTATGTAAGTTTTTACATTTTTGGTATTTGGAATATTTTTAGAATTGTGTTGTGAATTGAATTTTTGGAGTTATGAATATGTTGTTTGGATTGTGATTTATTGTTGAATTATAAATTATGATTGTGATTTTATTGAAATTATGGATAGTTTTAATGTGGATTGTCGTAGAATTGAATTTTTGGGATTTTGTAGAATTAGAATTTTAAAATTGTAAAATTATTGTCAATGCATTACACTAATTAAAAATTAAAATAATAAATGTCAAATTTATTATTAATAATAAATTATAAAAATTTTAAAATTGTAAATGTTAATTACAATTTAAAAATTAAAAATAAGAAAATGATAATTCTTAATTAACAATCAATGGTCTAATTAATTAATTTATTAAGAATAAAATAAAATAATATACTAAATTGTTAACATATATTGGTGAATAATATAGTTTAATAATTATAATATCATTGTTAAGGATTAATTATCATAAAATTTGATAATATAGTAAAAAATTATTGTTAATGCGTTATAATAATTAAAAAATTAATAGAATAAATGTCAAAGTTATTAATAATAATAAATTAAAAAAATTGTAATTTTCCATTAGAAATTAAAAGTAAAAATAAGAAAATAATAATTTTTAATTAACAGTTAATGAACTAGTTCATTAATTATAATAGCAATAATGTTTTTTAAAATTATATATATTTTTTTAAAAAAATAGAAACAATAAAATTATCATAAAATTTGATAAAATTGCATAAAATTATTATAAAATTTGATAAAATTATCATAAAATTTGATAAGATTGCATAAAATTTAATAAAACTGTATTTTTTTTGGGAGGTGGTAAGTATTGATGTGTGACTTTATACTCACAAAAAAAACGTATGGGAATACAATTTTATGTTTTTATTTTGCACATGTTTGCATGAGTTTACCTTAGAGACTCGTTCAAGGATCAGTATGTAGTAACATCGATGCTTGAATTGTCTCGTTTGGACAGTTTAGTATTGTAATTTATGTGCTTATTATTTATTTTTGCTCGTGCCTTTGGTAAAGGTTTTGGTACCTCTTCCTTTGTTCTCTGGGTGTGCGCCTAATAGCACACTTAGGAGAACTAAAGGGAGATGCTTTTGAAATTTCCACAGAAAAGGGGCGTTGTGGAATAAGTGACATAATATGTAATTAAAATACTAAATAGGATAGGGCCTTACCCTATAGGTTTGGAGTAAAGGACGTGTGTAGGATTGCATGCACACATATATAAATTTACCATTTCATATTACTCAATGTGTCAGTTATTGTGTATAGTTGAAATGCCGATTGATAAGAGTTGGATATATCTGAGGAATCAGTTGTTAGATGAGTATTGGGATGGATTTTTTGCTTTTGTTGAAGTTAGAAAGAATTATTTAAATTTATTTGGAAATATCAGTTGTCCTTGTATGAAGTGTAAAAATCATGACATGTGGCCAATTAAAATAGTGAAAACGCACATACATCGGTATGGTTTTGATATGGCGTACACAAAAATGGATTTACCATGGTGAAGTAGAGGACGTTGAGGAGGTTTCACGTATTGGCCCAATTGTTAGTGAACCGGTAGACGAAGTGCTTGCATTCATTGAAGATGTTGCTAGCATTAATAATGATCATGATATGTTGGATGAGACAGAAGTGAGTATTGAAGATCCCCAAGATGATAAATTCAAGGATCTCTTATTTGAGCTCCAAGTGGGATTGTATCTAGGTTGCATTACATATTCATCATTGAATTTCTTAGTGAAATTGATGCACTTAAAAGTGTTGTATAAGTGGCCTAACGAATGCATGGATGCTATGTTGAAGTTATTAAAAGATGCATTCCCTAAAGGGTACAAGTTACCTGAAACACATTATGTGTCGAAGAAATTATTGAGCAAACTAGGCCAAAGATACGAGACAATTCATGTCTGTAAGTATGATTGTGCTTTATTTTGGATGGAAAATGTTGATCCATAGGCGTGTCCCATTCGTAACACAAGTCATTGAAAGAGTAAGATGGGGAAGAAAGATCCATGGAAAATACTATGTTACTTTCCTTTGAAGGATCAGATGAAGTGTTTGTATGCTTCCCATCACATTGCTAAGGAAATAATGTGGCATCAATGTGGGCGATCGAAGGATGAAAACTTAATGTGTCATCAAGTTGATGATAAAGAGTGGAAGGAATTTGATGAAAAATACCCTGATTTTGCCAGTGATTCGAGAAGTGCTCGATTGGGTTTAGTTGTTGATGGTTTCAAACCTTTCAGGAACATGAGTCTCTCATACAGTATGTGGCTAGTGGTTATGACTGCTTATAATTTACCTCCGTGGTTATGCACCAAAGACCCATACAAGATGTTGACCTTGTTGATTCCTAGTCTAAGTGCTCCTGGACCAAATAATCAAACATATTACTAGGTCTGTGAGGAGATTTATGACTTGTCATACATAAATGCCAATTCTATTATTCTTTTCAAGTATAAGTGGTTTGACACTCATCTAAAAAAGAAGAGAGTTCAACAATATATAAATAAAACAAGCATTTTTGTTAAGGACTCGTGGTATGAGAATGAACTATTCATATTTGCATCTCAAGCAGAACAAGTGTTTTATGTAGCTTTGTTTAACAGTCCAAATTGGAAAGTTGTTGAACACTTTGGACATTGGCATATATGGGATCTCTTCAAAGCAGAAGTGGACAATGTGATGGTGGTTCAAGATACAGAGTCTACAAAGGTTGAATTAGTAGTGAAATTACTAGAGATTGCAACTTGACGTGGAATGTCCTTAATGTATCATCAGATGTTGTCACATCCAATATTGATGCACTCTTAAAAGAGAAGTCTACCAAAGAAGATGAAGATTTGGATTTGCAAGAAGAGGATGACAAAACTTTAGAGGACTATGTTGAAGTCGAAGATGATGACTCTGAAGACGATAATGATATTAATGATGGTGGCAACATTGAAGAGATTGGCAATGAAAAAGAATAGATATTATGTATAGATGTCCTTGTTTTTATAGTACTAAAATAGGGTATTAGTGGAACATAATTATTGTAGTACATAATAATGATATTAAACCTTTTATTTGACAACAATTTGATATGTCTGGACAAGTTGCTACATATGCTGGCTCTACAGGTGGAGCACAACCTCCACCTGACCTGTATAGAGTGCCGTCACGCTATCAGTCGGGTGTGTTACAACTCAATTATGAATTTGTATAGTATATTCCTTCAATTAATTTTAATCTGAAATGTTTCTTGATGTTTACAGCACTAGATGTTGTACCTCACCATCGTACCAATCGAGGAATGGCAAAAAGGCATGAGATTGTAGTAAATGTTAAGAAGCACGGAAAGGTTCCGATCAAATTTGACGAGGCCAGTGGCACTTGGAAGGTTCTTGGGTGGTTCGAGTCATTGTTTGAAAGTGCCTTAGGCATATATACCCAGGATGCATGTGAGCCATACCATGATGCTTGGAAAGCTGTTAATGCCCAGCATAAGAGACAAATTCAGCAATGCATGCTAGTATGTATTCAACTTCATCCTTATAGAGCATAATTTGTATGGTACATAAATTTTATAGAACATAATAAAAGTAATTATCACGATCTTGAATGTGTTACAAGATTGGTTTCATTGGATTAAGAAAGACTGGACGGCATCCTCCATGGCATGGTTAATAGAGAGGCAGCCAAGTGCTATAAGGATTGGAAGAGCAACCTCCACGAACACTTTAAAGCACTCGAAGGACTAGCAAACGAGGCACATGTCAAAGCCAAACTACCCCCCTCCCCCAACAAACCTCAAGAATCAAGAACATTGGGGTCATTGCTGCGATAGGTTCATGTCTAAGAGATTTCAAGTAATTGAATATCCACTAAGTTGGTTATTTATTATGTATATTAGTTTCAATATTGCTAATGCTAAAAACTATAATACACAGAAAAAGTCAACGATGAATAAAAATAATCGTGGCAACCGAAAGTGGTTAAGTTTGCATGGTCGGATATTCATGTAGCAACTTCGCGATAAGAAGGTTATTAAGTTTATTTAATTGTAAGCAGTCTTAAAACTTATTAAAGAATACATTATTCTAACCTAGTCAACTTGATATACTCTACATAATTCGTGAGATAATAAATCATACTTTTAAATATGTTTTACATGATTTATTATTTTTAGCATTTATTTATATTTAAGCATGTCATATAAAAATTTTAGAAACATATTATGCATATTTGGTTTTATAAAAATGTTTAGATGAAGTGTGTATGTTGTTTAGCATGTCTGATGTTAATATTAATTCTGAATTTGAATACATGTCTTGAATTATTCTGAATATATTTAGAGTTAAATTTTGGATATGTTGTGATTTTATGTGTTTATTATGTGTAGTAATTTTATAAATTATTTTATTGTATAAATGATTTAATTCATAACTTTTAATTAGGATTGCTCACTGCCTAGGCTTTGCAAGCATATTTTGGAGTATAGATTGTGTGATTTATATGAATTACAAGATGAAATTTTTATGGCTAAAGAAAAAATCTGAACGTCATATATATGTATTAACTTTATTCATGCACATAATTGAATATAAATTGAAAGATATAGGGTTATGAATTCTTGAAGGCCATTCGGTTTTTATGATTGGCAAATTTACTTAAAGGTTTTGAAAATTGAAAAAATATATTTTGGATTAATATTTTTAAGAGAATAAAATTTGAATGATGTTTTTATATGTTAGCTATGTTATGGAAGAAGTTTTACACTTTATTAGTGCTTATAAGTTGAGATTAATAAAGGTCAAGCTTTTTGTCTTTATGTTTCTTGACTAGTGTATGTTTGTGACTCAAAAATACTTTGTTTCATTGAGCATGACATATGATGATGTGATATAGTAGTAAATAATATTAAGAACATGAATATTAGTTTCATGTATTATATGAATGATTGACATGAACACTTCAAAAAGCAAGCACACCGAGAACTGTGACAACATCACTCGATTTAAGGTATAGTAAGCAAGCAAGTGCATTTTCACCTACAACATGATAAAATTTATGAAAATGTTAAGCAATGTTTTATAAGTAAAGGTTTATGATGTAATGTTCTTATTTCAATACCTTTTACGATGAATTTTCCTAAGGATGTTTTTTTGTTAATGTTTTTATGGTTTGTGACAAGTTTTCAAAGAAAGCTTATATATATAGGTAAATGTATCATGAAATTAAGCATTGAACATCCTATGTTCATGTTTATGATCTCCAATAAGGTTTGGACTTATACTATGATTAAACAAAAAGATATGTTTTATATAAGCCTATACCTCATGCACTACTATGATTATGATTACGATGTTATGTAATGATTTTTTTGAAATGTTTTATGTGGTGAGAAATGAATGTATACTTACAAAGCTTATGCTTACTTAGATTTATATCATGTTGTAGACAAAGGTAAAAGTCATATGGAATAGGTGGAGGTCAGGGACACACGTGTGTGCAACAAGTGTTGAATTGGAAACAAAATCACGCCATGAAAAGAATTAATCAACTAAGCAATGATTTTATCATTAATGTTACTTTTCGCACTAATGTTGATTTAAGACTTGGTTTATTTTCCAATAGACTTTTGAATGCTTTGAGACTATTTAATAATTTCCTTAGTTATGGTTTCTAGAGGACTATATCATGTTTCTTTTATTTGATATGATTAAAATATTTAGACATTTAAGTATTTTTTCTTGATGGTTTTAAACATTGTTTGAAGTTTTTGTCCGTCTATAATTTAACAAATGTTTGTATTTGTAAACAAACCATTTCTAAAGGATCTCGGTTAGCCAAATATTATAGGTGTTTAGTCCAGCTAACTGAAGTAAAGGAAGCAAATTCGGTAAGTAGTTTTCTTAATATATATATATATATATATGCGTGTGTTCCTAGGAAATCTGCTTGAGTGTAAGTTTTTTAGTTGAATTATTTATCTTTAAATAAGAATTTTAACAACAAAAGTAATGATTATTCTGGCATCCGTAAGGGGACGTTACAACTATGGCATCAGAGTGGGTTTTTGTTTCTAATACACATTGCCACTCGTTAGTTTCAAGTCTTCCTAGTAAGTATGTTTTAATTAAATTAATGTTTATGTAACTTTAACGATAAGCATACATTTCAAATTATGGCGATTATTGCCTTAGCGCATAATTTTAGTAGTGAAATCCTGTCACATTCCTAAAATTGAAAGTTAATTCCTAAACTTATAATCCTTCTAGGAAATCAAAGATAAGCAACTGTAGAAGGACTCAAGCTCGCGCTCAAGTTGCTACCAAAGCTAGCAACTCGGCCAATGCTAATGTGATGGCAATGATTGTTGACCTTTAAAGACAGCTTCAAGATCAAAGAAATTAGATTGAGGAGCTTAGAACTAATGGTCATGGAGGCAAAAGACAAGGTGAAAATATACCACTTCCTCCGCATTAGCAAGGAGGGGTAGCCCTAGCTTTTACACCAGAAGCAAGACCTGCTTATCAAGAACCCTTATTGGTAAGGTGAAAGCATGTTAAGCTTGCTAATTTTGAAAGTTCCAAGGATCCTTTAGTTGCTCAAGGATGGTTGAAGGCGATTGAGGCCATTCTAAAGTTGATGGGTTTTATTGAGAATAAGAAGGTTCTTTGTGCCTTATACTACCTAACAATGGAAGCTAGAATTTGGTGGGATGGGATAGAGTAGAGCAAGGTAGACAAGATGACATGGGCTGACTTTTTTTGTGAATTTAATGCTAAGTTTGTTCACATAAACATCACCTAGAAACATTATGATGAGTTCGAGAACCTTCACCAAAGAGATATGTCAGTTATTGATGTGGTTGCTAAGTTTGATCAGTTGGTACACCTTTGCCTAGGAATCGTCAATGATGATGGTAAGAAGGTTAAGAGGTTGATCAGGGTTCTCAAACTTGAAAATACAACAATTGATGGCAGGGTGAGTCCATCTAGAAATCACGAACAAGTTGTTTTGAGGTGACAGCGAGTTGAATTCCACCTATCAAAGTTGAAGAGAAACCAGCCCAACAAATTCATCCTGCGAATAACTCGAACACTCAGAACCGACCTAGGGCAGTAACAACAACAACCAAAACTGGAAAACAACAAAAGAAAAGGCAATTTCCAAAACTAAGAGGTCAAAGCAACAAGAAAGAGGGTAATGGCTAGTATAACAATAATAGGCATATGTAACACTATGCCAAATGTGGAAAGAAGTACCCAAGTGAATGCCATCATGGAATAAACCAATACTTTATTTGTGGCCATGAGGGTCACTTTTCCAAGAACTACCCCACTAAATTCATTGCTCAAGGTTAGCAAAACACCCCTAATGCTTAACTCCACCATATACAAGCTACCTTGGAGGGACCACTCATAAACCAAGGAGGACTTAAAGCTTCACTTATCAATGCTCACATCTATGCAATGATGAAGGAACAAGTGGTAGTCAAAACCTCCAATGTTGTCATAGGTCAGATCTTAATCCTTTCTTTTAATACACATGCTCTTTTTGATATGGGTGCTATGCATTCATTTGTATCCTCTTCTTTTGCTAAGAAGTTAGGAGAGCATTAGGAGCTTATGAGATAGGGGTTCACTATAATACTACCCTCTAGGCAAGTGATGATGTCTATGCATTATTTGCGCATAGTTCCTTTGTGAATTTTTGGAAGTGAACTTTTTATTGATTTTATTATAATCGATATATGTGACTATGATATGAATCTTGGGATGGGATTCCTGAGTAAGTATAATGCTTCTATCGAGTGTCGGAGATGAAAAATGATTTTCCATCCACAAGGCGAGGAAAGATTCATGTACGTAGGCGAGTCAAGAAAGAAACCAAACATTTTTGTATTAGCTATGAAGGTAAGAAAGCTATTGGCAAATAGCTGTATGGGTTATTTAGCCAACATTGTAGATAAGAGTCTAGAAAAAAAGACAAAGATTGAAGATGTTATAGTGGTTTGAGAATTTCTAGATGTATTTTCAAAAGTTCTACCAAGCTTATCTCTAGATAGAGAAATCAAATTTGAAATCGAGCTCACTCAAGTTGCTGATTCGATTTCCAAGGCACCATATAGAATAGCCCCAGTCAAATTGAAAGAGTTGCACTCCCATCTAAAAGAACTTCTTGATAAGGTTTTTCTCTGATCTAGTTACTCATCCTAGGTAGCGCCAGATTTGTTTTGAAGAAGAAGGATGGCTCCACGAGACTCTACATCGACTATTGAGAATTGAATAAGGTGTTGATCAAGAACAAGTACCCATTGCACTGAGTTGGTGATTTGTTTGATTGGCTTAAGGGTACGTCTATGTTTTCAAAGATAGATTTGTGGTCAAGATATCATCAACTAAAGATAGAAGAAGGAGATATCCCAAAGACAGCTTTTAGATCAAGATATGGTGACTATGAATTTTTGGTTATGCCTTTGGTCCAACAAATGCTCCTGCAGCTTATATCAACCTGATGAATCAGGTGTTCAAGGATTACCTCAATAAATTTGTTATAATATTTATTGATGATATTCTTGTTCATTCAAAGAGTCAGCAAGAGCATGCTGAGCACTTGAGGATTACGCGAGAGACCCTAAAAAGACATAAGTTATGTACAAAGTTCTCTAAGTGTGAGTTTTGGTTCGACCATATATTCTTCTTGTAGCATGTCGTATCGAAGAAGAGAATAATGGCTTAATTGGAAGCAATCTAAGGATGTAAGTGAGATAAGAAGTTTCTTGGGATTAGCTAGTTATTATCAAAGTTTGCGGAGGATTTCTCCAAGATAGCATCGCAAGGAGAAAAGTTTGAATGGACCAATGAGTGCGAGAAGAGCTTCTAGGAATTAAAAAAAAAGGTTCACTACAAATCTAGTTTTGACGATTCTAAAAGGGAATGAAGAATTTGTTACTTACAATGATACTTCTAAAATGGGCCTACATGTAGTGTTGGTGCAGAACGATAGGGTGATTGTTTTTGCCTCTAAACAGTTAAAGGATTATGAATAAATTACCCTACTTATGACCTCCAGTTGGCAGTTGTAGTTTTTGCGTTGAAGAATTAGAAACACTTATTGTATGTAGTTCAATGTAAGATTTATACGGACCATCAAAGTTTGAAGTACTTCTTCACTTAGAAGGACCTAAACATAGGGCAGTAGAGATGGTTAGAGATAGTGAAGGATTATAACCATGAAATCCTTTGCCATCTAGCAAAGGCGAATCAGGTGCCTGATGCTTCGAGTAGGAAGACTGTGGCAACGTTGATGTCATTACAAGCGATGTAATAGCCTTTGAAAAATGAAATCCTGGACTTCGGGTTGGAACTTATATCTAGACAGCTTTTAGTATTGACTCTTGTTCCATCACAATATAAAGAGATTCGAAGTAAACAAGACAAAGATGTAAGCCTAAAAAGATTCAAGCAGGAAATCAAGAAAGAAAGATGCGAGGAGTTTCGAGTTGTTGATAATGGATCTCTATATCTTAAGAACCATTTATATGTTCCCGATGTTGATGGCTTAAAGGAAAGGATCTCAGCAAAAATCCATCATACTCCTTATTTGATCCATCTAGGTACGACAAAGATGTACAATGATTTAAGGGACTACTTTTGGTCGTTCAAAATGAAGCATGATGTTGCTAAGTTTGTAAAGAAATGTTTGACTTGTTAGGAAGTCAATGCTGAACACCCAAGCCCAAGGGTAATTTGTAGTCAATTTAGATACCGAAGTGGAAATGGGAGGAGATTGTGAAGGATTTTATCACATGTTTACCAAGAACTATGAATGGGTGTGATGCCATTTGGGTTGTTATTAACAAATTGATGAAGATGGCACACTTCATCCCCATTAAGATTAGATACTCTATGGAGTGATTAGTGGAACTTTATATCAAGAAGATAGTGAGGCTTCATGGAATTATTGTCTATCATCTTTGATCGTAATGGTAGGTCACTTCCAATTTTTGAAAAAGCGTACAGACCACAATGTGTATCAAGTTTCTCTTTAGCATGGCTTTTTACCCTTAGACTGATGGCCAAACAGAGCAAACGAATTTGATTTTAGAGGATACACTTCGTGCCTATACCCTTGACAATAGGATGAGCTAGTATAAGATGTAACCATTGGTAGAATATGCGTATAACAACAGCTATCAAGCGACAATTAGAGTGGCACCTTATAAAGATCTATATGGGTGGAAGTGTAATCAAGTATATATTGGCATGAAGCTAGAGAAAAGGAGATGATGGAAAGTGAGAATAGCAAAAAGATAGATTTTGTCAACAAGATGTCTAAGATGGTAAAGTCGACATGTAAAAGAATTAAGGTTGCCTAGAGTCAACAGAAAAGCCATGCCAACAAAAGAGAAAGGCCCTTGGAATTCGCTGTAGGTAATTTTGTGATCCTAAAGGTTGCACTAATAAAGGGATTCATGAGGTTTTGAAATAAGGAAAAGCTAAGCCCGAGGTTCATTGGATCATATGAAGTTGTAAAGCGAATAGGCAAGGTAGTTTATCAGTTAAGTTTACTACCGAAGATCTTATCTATCCACAATGTGTTCCATGTCTTGATCCTTAAGAATATCCAGACCCTTACATGTGATCAAACCATAGAAGATTGAGATATGAGAAGATTTAAGCTATGAAGAGAAGTCAGTCAAGATTTTAGATCAAAAAACTAAGACCTTGAAAAATAAAAAAATTCCTTTGGTCATAGTTTTGTGTCAAAATCACCAAGTAGAAAAGGCCATGTGGCAATGAGAGGATGATATGAGGACCAAGTATCCACCATTATTTTGAGTTTCGAGGACCAAACTCTCATAAGGTGGGGAGAGTTGTAACGCCTGCCGTTTTCTTCTATGAATATTTGCATTAATTAAATGTTAAAATATGATATTTTACAAATTATTATTATTTAGTTAAGTAAATTAACTTTTTAATTAGTAATATTATAGGTGATAGCCACGTGAGACCATATGCTCAGGTTTTTCATATAAAAAATGATGATAAACATAATGTATTTATTATTCTTTTAAGAATTTCAACTTGTTCTAAGTTTATAATCTTTATAATGCTCTAGAGTTATATTTTTGACAATAACATAAATTTTATTGCATATTTTCTTATTTTTATAACATTTATGATGTCATGATAATTACACGTGCAACATTTTTGTTATGGCGCTAAGAAATTACTCGCTAATATAAAGTGTCTAAAAGAATAATGTGTAAATTAATATTTTTTGGGGTCATAGGAGCAAGCATTATTGTTGTATATAAATAAATATGTATTATAATTATATTATATTATACAATATTATATTATGATATAATATATTATATTATATTATATCATATGCATTGAGATAAAACCATGTAGTGTAATGAAAGGAAACAAAAAAAAAAAAAAAAGTTAAACTAGGATTAGGGTTACTTATGCCTATAAATATATGGGTTCAATCACACATATTATTCCTATCTCCTTTTCTTGCCTCCATCTTTTCTCCTATTCCTCTATGCTTTTATGCTCTCTTTTCTTCCCTAAACCCCACACACCATTAGTTGGAATTTTGTTTTCTTGAAGATTTTCTTTCTCAAAGAATTCAAGAACGCAAGGTATGAATTTATTTATGTGTATGATGTTTTGGTTTTGTTAATGAATATATTTATAACTATAAGCATTTGATATGATTGTTCAGTATGATTAAGGTTTGAAATTTGAGGTATGTTGTTAAATTAGAATATTTAGTTTTAGTTTCAATTGTTGAATTTTTATGATATGTCATGAACGTGGCAATTTTAATTTTTAGGAACATTTACTTTTATGATGTTCATGTTATATTTGATTTTTACGGTTGTATGAGTTTGGTACAAATTTAACATAATTTTTGTTATTGGAATGTGATATGAGAATTTTAAGGTTTTCAGTTATTCGGTAAAATTGTCGGTAATGTTTTGAATTCAAATGATTTGTATATGATGTGTATATATATGTTAGGAATGTTTGGAATTTTTTATAAAATTTCGTTCAATATATTTTTGTATTCTAAAGTCTGTTTTATGGTAGAAAAAGTGTCTCTTGATTCTAAAAAAATTATGAGTCATTGTTAATATGTTACAAAGTGTTTGTAAACTTTTAAATTCATATCTTTATTATATTTTAAGATAAACTTCGTTGATCCCGAAGTACTCAGTGGATATTAATGTCTGCCTAATATGCTTTAGATAATTGATGAGATAATAAATCATACTTTTAAATGTGTTTTACATGATTTATTATTTAGCATGTTACATAAAAATTTTAGAAGCATATCATGGATATTTGATTTTATAAAAATATTTTAACGAAACGTATTCATTGTTCAGCATGTCCGATGTTAATCTTAAATATAACTTTGAACACATGTTTTGAATTATTTTGAATTTATTTGGAGCTAAATTTTGAATATGTTGTGATTTTATGTGTATATTATATGTATTAACTTTTATAAATTATTTTAACATAAATAATTTAATCCATAATTTTTAATTAAGACTATTCATTGCCTAGGCTTTGTTGGTGGATTTTGTAGTATTGATTATATGATTTATTTAAAATACTAATGAAATTCTTATGGCTAATGAAAATTTGAGGGTTATATATATGTGCTAACTTTATTTTTGCAAATTTTCATGCTATAATCGAATGAGAATTAAAAGATATAGGGTTATAAATTCTAGAAGGTCGGTTAGTTTTTGTGACTGGTAGATTTACTTGAACGTTTTGAAAATTGAAAAAAGGTATTTTAAGTTAATATTTTCAAAAAAAGAAAATTCAAGTGATATTTTTATATTTTAGCTATGTCATGGAAGACGTTTTATGCTTTATTCCCGCTTATAAGTTGAGAATAATTTCTCTAAGTTAATTAAGGTCAAGTTTTCTATCTTTATGTTTTATGACTCTAAGTGCATGTGTTTTGACTCAAAGATGCTTTGTTTCATTAAGAATGATGTATAATATGGTAATATAGTATTAAATGATATCATGAACATGAATATTAATTTCATTTATTATATGAATGATTGACATGAACACTCTAAAAGGCTAGCACACCAAAAACCACGATAACATCACCCGATTGAAGGATTAATAAACAAGCAAGTCAAGTCAATACATTAACATCTGCAACATGGTAAATTATACGAAAATATGAAGCAATATTTTATAAGTAAAAGTTTGTGATTTAATGTTCATATTTCAAGACATTTTATGATAAATTTTCCTAAGGATGCCTTTATGGTTTATGACAAGTTTTCAAAGAAAACCTATATATATGTATATGTATCACTTAATTAAGTGTTGCACACTTTGTTTATGTCTATGACGTCCCTTAAGGCTTAGACATGTGATGTTTGGTTTGAAACTAGCTAACCCATTCCTCTTATAATGGCGCTCCTACAATGTTAATGGTGCAATGTTTAAAATGAATAATGTTTTAATATGGAAGTTTAAATGAAAAAATATATTCTATATAAACCTGTGCATTGTGCACTACTATGATTATGATTACAATGTTATGTCATGATTTTTATGAAATGTTTTATGTTGTGAGATAGGTGGAGGATGGGGACGGGCGCATGTGCAAAGAGTATTGAATTAGAAATAGAATCACACCATGAAAAGAATTAATGACTTGAGCAATGATTTTATTATTAATGTTATTTTCCACACTAATGTTGATTTAAAACTTGGTTTATTTTCCTATAGACTTTTGAATGTTTTGAGACTGTATAATATTTTCCTTACTTATAGTTTCTTGAAGACTATACCACATTTCCTTATTTTGACATGATTAAAAAATTTAGACACTTAAGTATTTTTTTTTCTCAAGGGTTTTAAACATTGTTTGAAGTTTTGTATGCGTCTATAATTTAATAAATGTTTTTGTTTGTAAACTAACTGTTTCTATAGTATGTTGGTTAGCCAAACATTATGGGTGTTCCATCGGGCTAATTAAGGTTAGGGAAGCAAATATAATAAGTAATTTTCTTAAAAAACATATATATGCATTTGTTCCTGGGATATCTGCTTGATTATAAGTGTTTTAGTTGAATTGTTTATCTTTAAATAATGATTTTAACACCAAAAGTAACGATTATTATGACGTCCATAAGGGGCATTACAAAACATGTCATGCATATCTCTTTATCCCTACCTACTACCTCTCCATGTATAATAAGTTGTGAGTTAACCTAATTGTTAAGAAGTTGGAAAGAATACCAAATTCTCCACTTTTCTTGTTCTTATTCAATTCCAGTACTCCAGAAATTTGGCCATCCCATTATATAAAATTTATCATGATTCAAAAGACTAAGGACCATATATAAAAAAATAAAATAAAAAACATGAATCTTATAACATTGAAAAGTAAATTAATGAAACACTACATTAAAAAGCAAATAAAAAAGGTATGAATTTTGTAACATTTCAAAAGTAAATTAAAAATTAAGTATGAAGCATGGATATTGTTGAGGGTGAGCTCAATGCCATCGCCGAGGAGCCTTACTCTAGGTGGTCGGCCAAACAGCTAGGCAAAGCTATGAGGAACTAATGACTGATCTTGATGAGCTATAATCGCTTGTCTAAGGTGCTTTTCAGGGTCCCTCGGGCCGCACCGCAATTGGTCACCTCCTCAGGTTAAGCACCAACTTGGGGTTGTATACTTTTCACTTGTAAGTGGGCTACTACTCGCCATCATTGGCCAACAGATGGCAGACAACTCACCGTCAGACGGGAAACAATCCACTTATGAAGGGCACGACACTTGTCTTTTACCTTCTGACATGCCTTGATGCGACACACTGGTCGTGGCAAAACCCACCTAACACCCAGTCCAAGTGGCAACCTATAAATAGGATGCATTTATTGCATCCAGCATGCATGCTTCTTTCCACCTAACAAGTTCTCGTTCTCTGCCAAGCAACTCCTGCCTTGAGCATAGGATAGCCCTCATCTACTAACTGACCCGTCTCTTCTTACCTCTGAAGTGTCCTTCCTCTTATTGCAGGTCCATCCGATCAGGTAGAGTCAAACTGGAAAGAGCTGTCCACCGTGTGCAGCCACACATGGTGTTGATCCACCGTCGAACTCCGCTAAGCATCAAGATTTTGGCGCTAGAAGGAGGGCCGCCTGCACCTTCACTCGAAACTACCATCCACAGCAGGCCTGTGAACCGAGATGGTAACTCGAGGCAATGCCTAGGATGAGGGAGCCCGATAGGAGGGGTCGGGAGAAGCCCAAAACCGAAACTAGAATTCGGCCAAACCCAGAGGCCATCCTCATGCCACAAGATCCCATTCTGGATCCTATTCCAAGGGTTAGGGAAGCACCGCGAGGGCCAAACAAGTGCAAGATCTGGTTGTCCAAGACCCTATCTAGGAACGGAGACCTATGCTGCTCAAATACTTAGTCAGCAGCTCGCACAGCAAGCTTAGCACTAAGTGGCTCCTAGACTCCTACCTCCAGCCCCGGTTGACCAGGCTAGGGGTTGGGCAGGACGCAAATGCCGTCGACCCCAATAAAGCTGACTCCAAGCGCTGCAAAATATCTACACATGGCGTCTTGGTAAACAACAGGCTCATCCGAGAGGGACGCCTTGGCCCTTAGGAAGCATGGGCTCCATCAGCGTAGGGCTCTCAAGCATCTGTTTTTGATCGGCTCAGGTGTGAGGGGGAAGTATAGTAGGGTCGCCACCCCAGAGTAAGTGACAGGGTTAAGGGCAGAGCACCCTATAGGGTTGAACTGCCCGAAGATACCAATAGTTGCCAGTTTCGGGGGCTGCAATGCCAAATTGATGAAATCCACAACAATCGTTTCAGTTTAAATGACATCGAAGCCTTAGATCCATTGTTTATCGACGCCATCATGTGAGCCTCGATGCCGCCCAAATTTAAAGTCCTGCAAATCCAGGCCTACGACAAGACCATAGACACTGACGAGCATGTCGAATTATACCGAAGACACATGCTCCTACAAAATGCCTATGATGTAGCCATGTGCAAGGCTATTTCTTTGACCTTGACTAGATCAGCTTGGCAATGGTTTCGATGACTTGAGCCAACTTCAATTACTTCTTTTTGGCAGCTCTCTGATGCCTTCTCGGCAACCTTCTCCACAACAAAAACAAGAAGAAAGGAAATAACCTATTTATATGTCGTTAAGCAAAGAGATAGTAATGTCCCAGATTATATAAACCGGTTTACCCAAGCTGTGCTCGAAGTTAAACACGTCGAAGATGAGACCTTGAAACATGCCTTCGTAGGGGGTCTTCGAGATGAAAAGCTGACCTAGTCACTAGCATTCGAGCAGCCAAGCACATTTTCTCAAATGCTCAGCTACGCATAGAGGTATGCTGACATGGCTAAATACATGAAGAGCCATGGAGAAGAAGCTAGCAATAGTGGCATGAAGAAGGAGAAAAAGCAGAAGAAAGTGCCCGAACAGTTCGGCACCAAGCAGAACAAGAACCAGAAGAAGGACAAGAAGACCGAGAAGCCGAAAGTGCCGACCGAGAAGTTCTAAAGCTACATGCCTCTGGTAGCGAGCATAGAGGAGGTACTTGCCTAGGTGAGCTGAAGGAACCTATTGGTCGACCCGCCCAAGCTCAAGGGCAGCAAAGTAAAGCGGGACCAAAGAAAGTATGCAATTTTCATAAGGATGTTAGACATAACACCAATGACTGTATTCAGCTCAAGGACCAGATCGAGAGACTGGTCCGAGAAGGACATTTACGAGTGTTTATAAAGCGGGTTTTAACTCTAGGCTCCGCTATTGGGAGAGATGACCAACCGAGCCGAGAAGCACCGAACCGCTTACAAAATGATGGTAGGAATGCCCCAAAACCCCAAAACATTGTTCACACGATTTTCAGAGGGCCTGTCACCGAGGACACATCGAGTAGGTAGGTGGCAGGCTTAAGTCTGAGAAGCTCGATTGGTTGAAAGAGGCGAGCTCATTAACATGTCCGAACACGTTAATAAAATTTGCTGCTAGTAAGACATGCTGATCACATTCAC
This sequence comes from Artocarpus hirsutus, assembly GCA_946598075.1. Classification (NCBI taxonomy): domain Eukaryota; kingdom Viridiplantae; phylum Streptophyta; class Magnoliopsida; order Rosales; family Moraceae; genus Artocarpus; species Artocarpus hirsutus. The sequence continues at coordinate 70,674 of CAMOHE010054364.1, read as the reverse complement.
GGAAGAGGAGGCAAACAAATTAATCCATCCACATAATGATGCTCTTATGTATGAATTGCACATAGCCAATAACATAGCACGACATATGCTGATTGACAATGGTAACTCAATTGACATTCTATTCAAGCAAGCGTACGATAAGCTGAAGATTAGCAATGCTATCCTTATCCCCGTTCAAACACCACTTTACAAGTTCACAGGTGAATGCGTCCGAGTAGTCAAGAAGGTTGGCCTGTCGATCACCTTCGATGACGGTGTTGCTTGGGTAACATGCGTCGTCGATCGACAAACCCTCCCAATACAATATTATTATCGGCCGTCTGACGTTGAATGCACTAAAGGCTGTGGTCACCACCTATGACTTGGCCATAAAGTTCCCAACAGACAACGAGGTCGGAGTAATCAGATCACTATAGAAAGATTCTCGAGCTTGTTATGCTAATGTTGTCAAGGCTACATCAGCTCGCTAGTTAAATGTCTCAGACATTTACAAGGTTGATAAAATACAATTCCTAGCCAAGTCGGGGCCCAAGATGCTTTCTAACCTTGACCCCTGTATGCCTAAGGAGGAGGTGAGGGTCACCCCCGTTGAAGATCTGGTGCCGTTCACCCTCGATCTAGCACATCTTGACCATACGGTCCAATTTAGTTTTCAGCTAAAGCTTGAGATCCGGGCTGACCTTGAGAAGCTTCTCATAGAGTATCGGGATGTGTTTGCATGGTTTCATAAGGACATGCCTGGCATTGATCTGAGCATAATCTGTCACTGGCTTAGCGTCCGACCAGAGTACAAGCTGGTTATTCAAAAAACAAGGGCCTTCAACCTGAAAGGTATGTTGCCATTAATGAAGAGGTCTAGAAATTGCAAAAGGCAGGATTCATCCAAGAAGTAAAGTATCCAAAGTGGCTGGCGAACGTGGTCCTAGTCAAGAAGGCGAATGAAAAATGATAAGTTCGTATAGACTACACCGACCTAAACAAGGCCTGCCCCAAGGACTTCTTTCCAATACCACGAATAGACCAGCTCGTTGATGCAACTGCTGGACACGAGCTAATTAGCTTCACAGACGCCTATTCTAGTTATAACCAAATATGGATGGCCGAGGAAGATCAAATAAAAACAACCTTTATTACCGACCAAGTGCTCTACTACTACATAGTAATGCCCTTTGGACTTAAGAATGCTGGGGCTGCCTACTAATGACTAGTCAACAAGATGTTTGCTCGACTGATTGGCAAAACCATGGAGGTCTATGTGGATGATATGTTAGTTAAATCTGTTGGAGTAGCAGACCACATGGCCGATCTCTGGGTGAGCTTCAACATTCTCTAGGAGTATGGGATGAAACTTAACCTGATGAAATGCATGTTTATGGCAAATTTCTTAGATTTTTGGTCAATCAAAAAGGAATCAAGGTCAACCCTTGAGTTGTTATAGACATGTATTCACCTCGGATAGTGAAGGAGGTGTAGAAACTTACTAGCATGGTAGCGGCTCTCTCTAGGTTCGTCTCCTAGTCTACCAACAAATGTCATCCATTTTTTCAAGCGTTCAAGGGGAGGTTTGAGTGGAGCAGGGAGTGTGAAGAGGCCTTTGAAAATTTGAAAAGGTACTTAGCCACGCCCCCGCTCCTATCCAAACCTTTACTGGGGGAAATATTGTATGCCTACCTCATCGTGTCTGAGAAGGCTGTTAGTTGGGTCCTTGTCCAAGAAGAAGATGGAGTTTAGAAGCTCATCTACTACACAAGCCACACGTTCCAGGGGCTGAAGAGAGGCACCCCTCACTTGAAAAATTGGCATTCACTCTAGTCACTCCTGCTCGAAAATTGCAACCTTATTTTCAAGGCCACACAATACGAGTCCCGACAAAGTTCCCTCTTCGACAAGTTCTTTAGAGTCTAGAGATATCGGGACAGATGACCAAATGGTCAGTCAAGCTCGGCCAGTATGATATCCATTTTGTACCAAGGACAGCTATTAAGGCCCAGGCCCTCGCAAATTTCATGGTTGAGTTCACCAATATAGAGCAAGGCACACCACTGGCTGAGAAGGTACCTTGAAAGTCCCAAACACCCCTAGTTATAGTGAAGGTGATCATGCCACATTGGAACTAGAATAGAAGCTCTTTGTAGATGGATCTTCCTACATTGAAGGTTTGGGTGCCAGGCTAGTTTTGACAAGCTTGGATGGATATAAGACAATCTACCCACTTTGATTCAATTTCAAGGCCTTTAACAATGATGTGGAGTACGAAGCGCTACTGGCTAGACTCAGAATCATAAGCGATCTTGGAGTAGACCACCTAGTCATCCATAACAACTCCATGCTCATCATCCAACAGGTCACTGGAGTGTTTCAATCCCAGATGGAATCCATGACCGCGTATTTACAAGAGGTCAAAACATTGTTTGTGCAATTTAAATCTTACTTGTTCAAATAGATCCCTAGATTAGAAAAATTCTGGCCGATATGCTTTCTTGGCTGGCCTCAGGCTTGGGCAATAGTGAGTTAACATCGGTCCCCATTGAAAGATTAGCCGAGCCAAGTATTAACAAAGAAGTGGCATGTGTAGCCGAAGAGCAGGAGACCACCTAGACGGACCCAATCATCCAATACCTGACCACAGCCAAACTGCCTAGCGACCTAGAAGAGGCATGCCAGATCTGCAACAGCTTGGTTCGGTATTCAATGATCAGCAGGAAGCTATATCGACAAGGCTACACTAAACCAAGTTTGAAGTGCGTAAGACCTAGAGAAGCTCAATATCTGATGAAGGAGATCCACGAGGGGCTATGTGGTAATCACTCTGGGGGGCGATTTTTGGTCCAAAAATGCCTTTGGCAAGGCTATTGCTGGTCGACCATGAGAAAGGACTATAAGGACTTCCTACAAAAATGTCTAAAATGTCAACAGCTCACGAGGGTACCCGGACATCACGTCGAGCCTCTCACCTCGGTAACATCGGTGTGGCCTTTTGCTAAGTGGGCCATTGATCTTATTGAACCCCTTCCCCAAGCCTGGTCTTAGTTTAAGTACTGCATTGTAGCCATTGACTACCTCACCAAACAGGTGGAAGTAGAGCTATGTGCGAACATGATCGAGGCTAAATGCACCAACTTTGTATCGAGAAACATCATTTGCCCATTCAGGATCTCGCATACAATTATGACTGACAACGTAAAGCATTTAGAATCCTCGAGTCTCTTTTGCCTATACGAGCAGCTCGACATCAAGAAGGTCTTTTCTTCTTCGAGCTACCCACAGAGCAATGGGTAAGTTAAAGCTGTCAATAAAACGATAAAGGACAACCTGAAGAAAAAACTTGAAGGCCTCAAGGGGGCATGGATTGACAAGCTCCCAAAGGTACTCTGGGCTTACCAAACAATGGCCCAAACTGCTATCGAAGAGACTCCATTCTCTCTTTTATAGGAAGACGAGGCTATCATCCAAGCGAAAGTAGGATTGCCAAGCTTCAGGGTCGAATAATACAAAGAAGTTTGAAATGTTGAGGCCATGATGTTCAAACTCTACTTACTCGAGGAGAAGAGGACTTGCATAGTGAGGATAGGAACCAAGTCATTGCTCGGTTCTATAACAAATGGGTGCAACTAAGGAGCTTCAAAGTTAGAGATTTGGTGCTAAAGAAGGTCACCGTTCAGCAACCTGGGCTGGGGTCCTTTGGTCCAAAGTGGGACGGACCCTATAAGGTTGTTGGAAATATCCGACTAGGCACCTATAGGCTATTGGAGATGGAGGGCAACTTGCTCGGTCATCCTTGGAACGTCGAGCTCTTAAAAAAAATTTTTTTGCTAACTGACGCCAGAAACTCTTGTCGACCTCTAGTTACATTCTTTTTGTAACTAGGCCTACTAAATAGGGCTGAAATGTAAATATTACATATCAATGAAAATTTTAATTCCTACACTATTGCATTAAGTAATGCGTGTTAAGGAAAATACAACTCCTAAAAAAGGGGCCTTAACTCCAAACTGGGGGACCAGACAATAACTCCCAAAGAGGGAAGGTCATCCCGACCAACCGGACTAGGGGCTAATTAGCATTATGCCGACCATTAGTCTGTCACCGTGTGGACCACCTGGACAAAGTCGCCCTAGTCTAACTATGCCTGACCAACATTAGACTTGTAAAAGCTTTGAGTAACTTAAACAAGTCTAAGGGGGACGATAGGGTACAGGGTACCACACGCCGTTGTATTCTACCCAACCGAGAAATGGGCATTCCCTGCTTAACTAAACTCGATGATCACTTTTTCCCAAGAAGTTTATTTTCGAGGAACATTTAACTTGGGAAAGTAAAATGCTTCATCATCGAGATGCTGAACTCAGCGAGAATGCAATTGGGAAGGTGAAATCGGAATCTTTAATCCAAAAATGTTTTCTCCTGAGGAACATTCAACTTGAAAAATCCTTAACTCAATTCCTATCCTAAGAAGCACTTAACTCCAAGGAAGGAGGTTCTAACTTCATTCCTAAGGAGCTAGGCTACAAGATTTTAAAGCAAAATTTTTAATCCTAGGACATTCACACTTGGAAAATAAAATTCAAATATCAAAATTAAAAGAAAATGTCGAAAAGTAATAAACTTTGGGGAAAATAAAAATTTCATTATAAGAAGCGATAGGGAGGTACAAATAACTGGGCACCTCTCGAGCTCGGATAAAGAAAAGACAAGAAAATAAAAACTAGGCCTGGGCCCCGTCCCTGGCATCACCATTTCTATCGTCTCTACCCTGGTCGTCCCCATCGTCTTTGCCATCTACTTCGGTGACCTCCTCTTGTTGTTTAGGCTACTGTACCCTATTCTAGCTCAACAATGAGTGACCAATCAAAGCCCACCGCCTTGGGATGCTTCCTAATGAGGTAGTCACGAAGGTTGGTCATGCCAAAGTAGTAGTAGTCGGCGTACTCTGGGGATGCCTTGAATTCCTCCACGGCGTGGGTGAGGCGACTAGGTAACTCTTCTCAGAATCATTGGTGCTCAGGCTGGGAGGCCTGTAGCTAATCCCTAAGGTGGACGACCTCATCCCAGGATTAGTCGCCCTCATTCCTGGCCCCTTTAGCTGCCTTCCTCACCTCCTCTATGTTTACCTTGGCTTGCTTGGCTTCCTCCTTCGCCTTCCTAGCCTCATCTTTGGCCCAAGCAAGAGCCTCCTTGATTTGATCAAGCTCGATGTTCATTCTTGGCATCGAGTTGCTTCTCGACCTCAGCTTTTTTAAGGACGGTCTTCTTGAGCCTCTCTTTCTCTAGGTTCGACTCCTTCCACATGGCCATGTAGGCCAGGTCTAAGAACGCATACACCTAGAAAGACGGAGCTTAAAGAACAAAAATAATGTCAAATGGAGCTGGGTTCTAGATTTGTTAACTCACCTTGGTAGTAGAGCATAAGGCAGTGCTAGATAGGCCATCGAAGTACTCTCCTCAGAGATTCTCCAAGAAGGACTTCTCAGGAACAACCTCCCTGAGGTGTTTGAGGATATGGTGTTGGAAATTTGGTAGCCTCCTTGGAGGGTCTCCCGTGGAAGGCACCACAGCAGCTGTGATGATGGAAGGTTGGGTTTGGCTCGATGAAGCCCCAGTCCTTGTTGGCAGGGGTGGGAGAACTTGGACTATATGGGGCAGTCACTTAGACTATAGTGGCTGCTCTGATCGTGGCAGCTGCTTAGACCATGACGATAGCTCTAGCCTTGGGGTCCTCTTTGTTTCTTCCCGACCACTGCCTTCCCTTTTTGATGGTGAAGGCGCTCCATCATGGCATACCTTTCTTCTACGTTGCTTGGTCGGGAAGATATCTCTGTAGAACCAAGAAAAATCTTCCCAAGTCAGGACAAGCTCAGCAAAAAAAAAAAAAAAACTCAGAACTCACCTCCAATTTGGAGCTAGCCGGACGGACAAAGGAACCGAATCACATCCACAAGGTCTTCATCTACTACAGGTGGCCCTGTGTCAAAGGAGCCACTCGACGAGTCCTCTATTTTGGATGATGATGGCTCCCTCATCGGCCACCTAAATCTAGAAGTGCTCGACCTTGGGATATCGATGGCACCAAGCCGCGCCACTATCACTTACTCGGTCGATCGGGTAGGTTGGATGTTTGAAGGAGGAATGGATCCGTTGGATTCCCTAAACCAACAATAACAGGAAAGAGACTCTTTCCCAAGCAAGAATTCCTGTTGTCTCGTGGCCTCCGGCTTGTTGAACAGGTCTTCGACTGCCCAGATCATGTGGCTCAATGCCCATGGCCTCTTAAACCATAGATGCCCGTGCTCAAATGTCTTTGGGACACACTGATCCATAGTGATGGCCACACTGGCCCGGGCTTGATAATTTCCCCTGACATAGAACCACTCGAACTTCCAAAGCTTGTTTGAGTCGGGGTTGCCTAAGATAAAGTCCTTCCTAAAGCTAGTGACATAATACTAGTTGGACTACTGAGGAAGCTTTGTCATCTTGTGCACCTGTTTAAAGGCCTCCTATGGCATCTCAATAGCCTTGTGGTACATCCACAACACGTACACCCCGATCAGCGACCTATAGCTGTTCAAGTTGAGCTTGGCCGAGCAGACATTTAGGTCATTGAGTGCCCATCGGAGGAATAGGTGGAACAAAAGGCGCAGCCCGGCCTTGAAGAACTCTACATTCAAAGTTATACACCCCTCGGGCAGAGTCAAGGGTGAATCATTCTCTCTGGGCACAATGAGGATAATGTCATCCAGGATATCAAATTCTTAGTGTAGGTCCTAGAGCCGGGATTATATTATTGCATTGGAGTAGGCTGCTACTGATGTTTGCCTAGGCCGAGATACATGATAAGCAGTCACTCCCTGGACTCGAGTGACCATAACCCTCTTGGCCTCGTCTTTAGCAATGCTTACCTTTGGCTCTACCTCCTTGGCTGCTTCTTCCTCGTCGAAAATATCAATAGTCACCCTACCCACGACCTGGACAGGGGCCCTGGAATCTCAATTGGAGGTACTTGGCACATCGGCTGCTACCTCTAGCTCGGCCTGTTCCTAGGCTGTAACTTAGGATGTGCCGACGGAGGCCGCCTTGATATAGGGATCCTCGTCCCTACACGGTCTTACCGAGGGCACCCGGTCTATTAATATTTTGGCATTGACCTTTAATATTCCAGCCAGCTAGTCTGTTTCGTCCCATTTCGATGACAATCCTTCTACATCGACCTCCATGGAGGTCGACTCCTCAGTCTCAGTGTTACTATCTAACCAGGAGACGTTAACATTCTAGGAGTCTGAAAGGTCACTCATGTTTTCACACGCTCCTTGGGAAATTACCTGATCGGGTTCTGGAAGCTTGGCAATGAAGAGTTCTCATGTTGTCAACTATGACTCGACAACTACAACTCAAGGGTAGCAAGTGTGGCCTTGATTGCACGTGAATATGACAGGGAGAAAAGCCCTATTTATAGTCGTTCTAGGCATGAAACCAAGGTGTGAAAAATGAAGAGGCACAGTGATTACGCTTGTCAGGGAAATGCTTGACCACATTACGACATGTGTCCCTTCAAGATTCATTACGTGACCTTTTGTCTCGCACTACCTCAGGCTGTTGTTTAGACTTCCATCTTGAGCCAATCTTACTCTCTCGGCTTAGTCCACTTGGCCGAGCATCAACCAGGTGAACTGGGGGGCTGCTGTTGAGGGTGAGCTCGATGCCACCGCCAAGGAGCCTTACTCTAGGTGGTGGGCCAAACAGGTTGGTAAAGCTACGAGGAGCTAAGGACTGATCTCGATGAGCTATGATCGCCTGTATGAGGTGCTTTTCAAGGTCCCTCGGGCCACACCACAATTGGTTGCCTCCTTAGGTCAAGCACCAGCTCGAGTCAAATACTTTTCACTTGTAAGTGGACTGCTACGCGCCATCACTGGCCAATGATGGCAGACAACTTGTCGTCGGATGGGAAACAATCCATCGACGAAGGGCACGAAACTTGTCTTCTGCCTTCTGACACGCCTTGATGTGACACATGAGTTGTGGGCAAAATCCACCTAACGCCCGGTCCAAGTGTCAACCTATAAATAGGGTGCATTTATTGCATCCAGCATGCATGCTTCTTCCCACCTAACAAGTTTCTGTTCTCTACCGAGCAACCCTGCCTTAAGCGTCGGAAAGCCCTTATCTATTGACTAACCCGTCTCTTCTTACCTCCAAAGCATCCCTTCTCTTGTTGCAAGTCCATCTGATCAGGCAAAGTTGAACCGGGAAGAGCTGTCCACCGTGCACAGCCGCACGTGGTGTTGATCCATCGCCAAACTCCGGTAAGCATCAATAGATATTTTGTCAATATTTTCATGGAAATTTTCATAAAATTTTCTAATATTATGTTATTTAATACTACAGTTTTTACGGAAATCAATATTTCCATCAAAATATTGGTATCCATAGAATATTTCCACAGAGATTTCTAGATATTCTACAGAAAGGAGACGACACCCCTGTTTACACATCGTTACTTCCAAAAGACGAAAATTTTCCTAAAAATATCAGTGGAAATGCGAATTTTTTAGTCATAGAAAGGTGGTCTCGACCTTAGCACCAATGTCAACCAATCTTGGCTCGTTGGCCGCCTAACCCTAGTAATGACCTATGCCTTGGCTCCAATGCCTTTCTCAACCGATCAAAACATATGTTTCTTTTAAGCAATATGTAGGAAAATCAAAGTTACTTAACGTGTTTTTTTGTTTATTATTCGAAAAAACATGTAACGAAAATTGATACCAAAATATGTTTTTTGTTTAAAAAGTATAGACAAAAAATTTATCAAACGGAGCCATTTTAAGCCTAAATCCTAACAAGCCTAAATCCTAACAATAATACAATAAACAATGCATTATAACACATTCTAAAAATCAAACTTTTTCAAGACAAAATTATAAAGCTTTATTTGTTTTTTCTTAACAAAACAATTAAATCATTATTTTAAATTCCACATTAGTAAACTAAATATTAAAAACTAACAAATTCTTACAAATGTCTAATCTGTGGTCAAACAATGAAGGCCATAACGGGAGGTGGCAGAAATGGCAGAGAAAATGAAGAGCTGGTGAAAAAGGCAAGCAAACAACGAAACTAGGAAAAGGTCTCAGGACGACAACGGTATTATTTTTGGGTTCTGCGAAATTTGAGTCTGATGGCTCTTTTTTTTGGTAATTTATGACACATTATATCGGTTTTTGTAGAAATGGTCATCGTGTAGATGTTGTATAATGGTTTTTAGGAAGCTATCTATAATATCTAAGACAGATTTTTAAAACAATGCTGTGTTCGTACTTTTTACTACATTAGACGACGGTTTACCATCATCTAATATTCCACGTGTATTTCAACAACATGGAAATCTTCATGCAACATTCTTTTGAGCTACATTAGATCATTTGCGTCATTAAACGTGGTTGAGTAGGCGTCTAAAATGTTAAATTTGCAGAAGTACCGATTGTAATCCTTATAAAGAAAAATCAACAAATGCTCACATATTGGTTCTTTTTTTTTTCTTGGTCCAGGTCAGGAATATTGGCAATTTTAGATAATTTCAAATATATTTAGAGAAATAGTATAATTATTTAGATAAATTGGTACCTTAGAGTGTGATTAATTGTTTCCCTCTACCAGTTCATTAAAACAAAAGAGAATGAGTCACTTTAAGGAGTGATCACAAGCATTTTTCCCATGTCTTAATTGATATCGAATCTATCATTCGAGCTTCTCCAACCACTGAATGTAGCAACGGATATCTCTTCTTGTTTTATATCTAGTGAAAATGCAAGTTTGCTTTTTTTTTTCTTTTTCCTTACAATGCAGACTAATTTGTGTTATGCTGGCAAATTGTTGTTGGATTTCTTCCAATCAACCCGAGGAGCCAAAAACAAAAAAAAAAAAAAAAACCGTTTGACTCCAAAAAATTTTGGGGTTTTAACTAAAAAGTTTTATTTATTTTATTGTCGTAAATTCATGAAGCATGAGAAAAGTTGAATTTTTGAAATGTAATAAAGTTTTTTATTCACATTTGAGCCGAGCAACATTAATCTCCACTCTTGTGCAAACACACCCTCTCTCTCCCTTTCTCTCACCCTTTCTTCCTTACATATTCTCTTTCTTCTCCCCAACCAACAATCTATCTTTTACCAGCAAATTGACTTGTCCATTTTGACACCTCTTGGCTCTATGGAAAGATCTAAAAGACCAAAGTCTAATACCTATCTTCTTTAAAAAAGAAAAAAAGAAATTATATTAGATCACATACAAGCTTTGTTAAAAACTTGACATATTCTAAAAGAAAGGCTTCAAACAGTGGCGAAACTAGAATTTTATTTTCGAAGTGGGACATAAACTAGCAATTTAAAAAAATCAAAAACCTTTAAACTATCTATTTTTATTTTTAGTATTTTTTTTCAATGTAATTATACTCTGTGAAATTAGTTTAGTTTTTTTAAAGTAAAATAGATTAAAATATTACGTTTCAATAGAAAAGTGTTTTTGGTTGAATAGTATATATGTATACAAGTGGAGCATATTTGACTAATAAAAATTTTAGCTGAAAAATTAGATAAAAAGTTATCTAGAAAGTACTTGTAGAAAAGCTAAGTGGAAAAAAGTAAAAATAGGCACACATTTGAAAACAAAATTACATTATCAAGGGCAATTTAGAGAAAAGTTTTTATGAGAAAATAGTAATAAAGAGGCCCGTGAGAAAGAAAATGCTTAAATATGACCACATTTTTAAAAAAATTACTTTTATAGGTCATCTTGAAAAAAATTATAAGGATTTGAAAAACAAAATACCTAAAGAGTGCAAATTAGAAAAAAAATTATTTCAACAAAACACCTAGAATTTTATAAGAAAATACAAATAAAAAATAGAATAAACAAAAAAAGAAATACATTGAAATGACAATTATTAGATACATATTTTAAATACCTATTTATTAACTTAGGCTAGGGGTATATAGACATATAGACATGCATAAATATATATATAAAGTTCAAATAAGTATATATATACACATATAAAAAAATTAGAATCCATATCCCCTCGCCCCTGCCGCCCTCCATCTCCGGCTTCAAGTGCAAAGGTTTATGAATTGGGCTAAATCTATACATTATATACTAAATAGGAGTTCCTAAAATACTATTCACAAATTTAGCAAAGTTATTTTCATTTAGCGACTTTCTTTTTATTTTTTTATATTTACTTTAGCTTTATTTTTTACTAACTTTTTTTGCTTATTTTTGTTCTAAAATATTTTTTTCTCACAATCATCTCAAATATTGTTCCATTAAATGGAACCTTCATAACAATATTTTTTTTTATTCAAACTAAAAATTGATTGCAACTTCCTACATTCTATTCTTATGAAAGCAAAAAAATAATTTTTAAAATAAATCTAAAATACTAAATTTAAATCTTAATAAGCACATTAGATAACTAAAACATGTATAACAAACATGATATTATTGTAAGTGATACTCACAAGTGCAAGTGGGAGTTCCCTCAACACTATTCAAATTAGGTCTTTTATTTTGTCTTTTTGTGTTTTTAACATTCTTTTGAGTCTTGCCTTATTGATCCCTCTTTTATTTTTCTACTTTTTTTTTTAACTTTGTCATTTTTCTTCTTCATTTCCCTTTTAGAAATCATAACTTGCCAAATGTTTTCTTTTTCCAGCTTGATCTTTTTACGATATACTTCTCTAAAATGCTTTTTTTTTTTCTTGATTTACTTCTATTAAAAAAATTACTTTCATAGGTGTTTATCTTAATTTGATTTTATCTTAATTTTTTTAGGTTTATGTTTTTCTTTTTGCTGAGATATACTATTAAAATTTTTCTGGCTTGTTTTTATTTAAATATTTTTCCAAATGTACCTATACTTAATCTTTTCAACATAAAACATTATAAACAATGACCTTTATAAATATTTAAAGAGTAATAGTTTTTATACTTCTAACACATAAATTAACTACAAAATCGCTTTCATGTGCATTGTACGTGGCTCTTTTAACAATATAAGTTTCCACGACAGTTTTTTAGGAAACCTTCGTGGAAACTTAATATTCCATGACTATTTTTTGCAAAACCGTCATGGAATATATGCTCCCACACCCTAATTTTTGCACCTATTTTGAGGTTCCATAACAGTAAAAAACCATCGTGAAAACTCAATTTTATACCATGAGGTTTTCACGACGGTTTTAAACCATTGTGGAGTATCTAATTTGTAGTAGTATAAAAAGTACTAGACACTACAACAAATTCGAGATTATACGACTTTTATTTATTTACCGCTTCTCAAAAACCGTCATGATAAGGGGAAAAAAACGTGAGGATTTACTCCCGCGAATACAAAAATAGTCATGAAATGGTCGGCCTCTACCATGATGGTTTTTTAAAAAACAATCATGGTAGGTTTTGTTTACCACGATGCTTTTTTAAAAAACCATCGTGGTAGAGGCCGTTGTGGTAGGTTTAGCAAGCCATTCATAAAACTTTCTCTTTTTCATTCTTGATAACGTGTGCTTCACCAGAGGTAAGTAAGTGCGGTTTCCTTTTTTTTGGAAAACAAATTAGGCCTAATCTTCATTTCTATGAGATCCAACCGAGCTTTTTCACTGTTGTTAGTCTTGCCCGGAATGTCAAGAAACATGCCGACTATGGATTCATAAACTTTTTTCTCAATATGCATAACGTCGAAGCAATGATGAACAAAAAGTGTCTTCCAATATGGAAGATAAAAAAAGATTGATCTTTTTTTCTATGGTCCATCAATCAGTGGCTCGTCCTTACCTCACTTTTTCATCCTGAATACCACTCTTATATTTGTTCACCCGTCAAAGGACAAGGAGGGTCTCTTTCTTTGCTGTTGCCACTTGATCTCTCCTATGCTTGAATTTAATTTCTTAGAGAGTTGGTACTCTAGGGTTTCTATATATTTATATATTGTCATAGATTATATGGTGAATGTTTATTAATTAATTATGGTTGATTAAATTATTATTTAATTAATTATTAATGAATTAATTTATACCGGTTATGGTTCTTTAGAGGTTATAATGTGTATCTAGGTTTTTCATGTAATTAGATGGTAGACTATCATCATCTCAAACATTATTTTATTAAATGCAACCTTCATAACAATTTTTATTCAGATTGCAAATTGCAACTCCTTATATTGAAAAAATTATTTTTAAAATAAATCTAAAATATCAAAAATTAAAACTTAATAAATAAGTTAGATAACTAAAACATGTATAACAAATATAAAATAATCACAAGTGATACTTACATGTGCGAGTCAAAGTTCTCAAAAACACTATTCAAGAATTTGGTTCACCTATTTTGCCTTTTTGTGCTTTTGAACACTCTTTTTTGGCTTGTCTCTTTTATTTTTCTACTTTTTTATTTTTTATTTTTCTTCTTCATTTTGCTTCCCAAATTCATAATTTGATAAAAGTTTTTAAATTGGTTTTAACCAACTTTGTCAAACACTTGTTAATCTTCCTGTGAGGTCTTCCTCACATCGTTTCTTCCCATCAATAATTTCTTGTATGCTCTTTCAGTTACTGATCAGAGCAATTCAATTTGATAAAGTTCGATTCGTCTTTGTAAGGAAATATTACCCTAATTGATGATTTCGTATAAATACTCCTTGTAGATTCAGTCAACATTATATATAAAGATTGTCATAATCCGAGTCGATACGGAGAACGTCTTTCACATTAATTTGCTCATAATTTATTCACTGGGAAATATTATTTCTTTATGGTTCTTGAAAGTTTTGGTGATACTAATTGATTGGTTGTAACCTGTTAATAGCCAGATGCTGCTCTTTTCTCTTATCGTTTTGTTGCTTGTACTAAAGTATTTCAATTGATAATTTTTGGCACTTCTTTCTTTTTTTTGGAAATCTTGTCAGGCCGCGTACAATACAGAAGATTCAAAGCAGAGCATTGAGGAATATTGCTTGTTTAGATATGCATTTATCAAATTATTTTGCAGCTTGAGGAAAGATGGAAAATGCATTTTGTCCAATGTGTTTGTCATGTTTGCTTTAAGATATATACAATTTATCCTTTGTAGATCGTAATTCACTTTGTTCTTTGCTTAATTCTTGTGATGAAGTTGGGATGGGAGGATTTGAATTTGTAATATCGATAAATGTTTTGTGCAAAGTGGTTATTAGCACTACTAGTATTAGTTTTTGAATTATGTGCATTCTATCACTAAGTTTTTTATTTAGTTTTTGGAATCTGATGGGTTCCGCAATGAAATTCAGTTGGTTTCGGGATAGAACTTGATAAGTTTCATTACGTTTGCTAGTGATTAGAGGTGGTTAGTGCTTCTTTATTTCAAAGAAAATATGTTGAAATCTATTAGATTCTAAATTTGAAACCTACTAGCTTACAATCTAGCATCCCGTACTGGCGATCATAGGCGATTGGGGCTTCTTTGTTTTAAAAAAAATATGTTAGAATCTATTAGGTTTTAACTTTGAAACCTACCAGGTTATAATCCGCACCCACGCAGGCGACTGATTGTGGTTAGCATTTTTTTATTTCAAAGAAAATATGTTGGATTCTGGTGGGTTCTAAGATGGAATCTGGTGTGTTTCGGGATGGAATTTGCTAGGTTCTATGTATTAGGATAGATGCCTATAAAGTATATGATGTTTTGCAATGAACATATTTATAAATAAATAAAATGAATTTATTCATTACATTTGCATATTTGTATTTTGAATACTTTACGAATATCATGATTATTTAATAAATAAATTTGAAATCATATAGTGAGAGTGTCCCATTGTGTGTGGAGCCTAATCACAAAAGGAAAGTCCTTCGTGCACATTAAAGCTTGCTTTTAAAGTTTCCATAATTAGTGTTTCCAATTTTAAATAGATATGATTTAATTCAAATATGGAAAGTTTAATGTGGAGACAAATGAGATTGAGAAACAATTAGTTTTTTCTCTTCCTTCACATCTAAATTAGTGCCACACACAGATATAGTGTCTGTGTGTGTGGCACTTGTAGCAGTATAGGAATGGAAAACTTGTATCTTGTATTTTAATTAAATATTTGATATTAAATTAAAATAAAGAGACCTTCTAAAATTGATTAGCTCAATTGTTTTCTACAAATAGAGGCCTCCTTTATTCATTGAAGAACACACAAACATATACACATGCTTGTTAGTCTTAGAAAGACTAATAGTACTCTGGAAAAAAAAAATACTCACATAGGCGTGTAGAGAGAGAAAGAAAAAGAAGAAAAGTTCTTATAATTCTTTAGTCATCTTTGAGAAACCATATTCATTCAACGCCTACTCATTTATCCATCCAATGTCAAGGACTAAACAAGAAAAACGAGTGTTTCGTCTTAAAGATAATGTCCTTTGCAAGCCGGTTGTCTCCTATCATCTTTGATCATATTCTGGTAAGAAACATATTTATATATTTATTTATGTGTAAAACTAATATAATCTATAGCTATTTACAAAAGTTTTAAAAAAAATTTATTATACACGATCCATGCTTTTACTATATTTTTGTTAATTTTGTGAAAAATGTTTTTCAAAACCAACATCATGACACCATCCCTTATGAAAAAGTGAGATGGAGGATAATTTAGACTTTTAATAAATCACATTTTTAATTCAAAGGGTACATTTGAAAAGAATATTTTGAGAAAACAATCTAAAAAAGGTATTCATTTAAAGGGCATTTTTGTATTTTAACCTTATTAGATTGGCATCTATGCAAATGACACAAGGAAATAAAAAACCCAAAATAAAGGGTTAATGAGACAATTAGCCCAATTATATTTATTGAATTAAAATATGACTCTTATTTGTAAAAATTCTATAAATGTCTTATAATGATATCATTAAAATTATTTATATGTAATTATATAGTATAATATGTAATATCATTAAGATAATTACTATATTATTAAGGACATTTTTAAGATATTTTAAATATTATGCTAGATTTTAATTTCATAACAATAATTTGGACACGTAATATAATTTTTTTCAAAAATAAATGGGCCGATTGGCTAAATAGGCTCTAGATTTGCTAGTCAACACGAACAACAACCCCGAATTATTTTATTAAAAGATAATATTTCTAACATACAGGTTTTTCTAAATTAACCCAAAAAAAGAAAAAAAAAAGAAAAAGAAAAAATCGCCTGGTACCAACAGGTTCTTCTTCATCAAGGAAAACACCATGAGATTCCGAAAAACCCTAACGAAGAGTGGTGAAGGGACACTTGCTATATTAGAAGGAAACCTAGCTAGCATCCATTTTTTCAAAGAGAGAAAGAGAGAGAGAGAGAGCACAATTCTTGATCTTCAAATGTCTCGTATGGAATCATATGCTCATAGGACTTTCCGGATCATTTAGCGCTGCTATGGCCGTCTCAATTTTTATCTTCAAATGATCTTTTTCTTCTTCATCAGCCTACAAGGAAATAAAAAAGAATATGGCAATCAGAAAATAACGTAAAGAATTAAGAAAGAAATGTAAGGCAATTTTTCTAATAATAACCAAAAATGATATTCATCAATAATCATTTCTCCTTTAGCTGTTAGATCTTGAAAAAAAAAAAGATTTTAATTAAGTTTAATGTTTTAAAACGTAAAATAATCAGTAGTGTTTATGCCAAGGAAGTCCCCAACATGTAATTGTAATGATCAAGTACCATTACTTATTTATTAAAGAAATAAAAAAGAAGGAAAAAAGGCCTACTCTTGGATAATGACACGACGAGGGATATTTCTTAAATTAGTGGACGCGTGTCACTGGAATTAGAACCCCTTTACGAAATATGAAGAATTAGAGGGCCCAAACATAGACCACAGAAAAAGACGTTTTTTTTTAAGGATAAAAAGACGTTTTTAACTCTAAGGCGTGATGTCGCCGTATTTAACAGCATTAAACAATAGAAAACAGTAAAAAAGAGAAAGAAAACGAAAATGTTATTATCCTCAAAATAAATGTGGCGGAAAACGCGTTTGTAATGACGTGTCTGTCACGTGTGATTATCATTTGAAACACGTTTTTCCCCTTTTCAAAATGCATTTTTCAGTTTTTCCCACGAGCTTTCCGTGCGTTTACATTTTATTTTCCCCAACCTTAAATAGTGCCTTTCCTGTTTGTTCTGAGGAATCAGAAGGCATTCCTTGGGGATTTTCCCAGAAAAAGAGGTATTATCCATATGGGAAACATGTTATTGCTGTTGCTAACAAGATTCAAACAAAATAATAAATCAATTTACCTTAAAAAAACAGTTATGGGTAAATTCCGGGAAAGAACCTAATCTAAAATAGTAAACTTTGGCTTGTTTGGAAAGAGATCAGGACCAACTTGTTCCCTAAATCAATCTTAGTCTTTTAAACAAAAAGTTAGTGCGGTTTCGATGTAACTCTATATTTTTATTTGCTAAAAAAAAAAAAAGAAAAGCTTTTTAATTAGACCGTTAGCAAGATAGTAAGCAAAATACTGCAACAATCGACTAATTTTGCATGTATATTTTTTGAACTTGAAAATAATAGAGATCTTGAGTCAAGGATGTAATACTTGTACATGTGAAATTTATTTATTGTCACAAATTCAACACTCGAATTAAAACAAAACCTAAACCCTTAAAATCATATGGAATTAAGAATTTTTTTTAATTATAATCAATTGTACCTAACTAGCTAGAGACTTAACCATGGTTACATGGGTGAGCCCTTGGTGGGTCCCTAGAAAAATTAGGTTCAGGTAACAATTATTGTGTGTGTGAGAGAGAAAGATCACTTTCCCTTTCTTGTCCTAATTCATATTGTTAGAAGTCTCAAAAGATAAAACATGGATTGATTCGATGGAAGTGATATGTGAGAAGAATCTTTCTAAATACTTTCAAGAAAGACAGTGAAAATAAAAGTGTGATTATGTAACAATTTAAATTTTTATAAAAATATATTACAATAAAATTAGTTTAAACTGAAATAAGTTAGATAAATTACATGAGTTAACTGGAACGGGTGTTCTCAAATGGATTAATATTGAGGAAAAAGAAAGCTAACATTATAAACATTCTTGTTCCTTAGCCAAATTTAAAATCCACTTGGGCCCTTCCCACATCACTTTTGCCCCATGGAGTGGTTTTATCCGGACACTCTGGATTACACCACTCATGTTTGCTCTAAAACACTATGTCACGCAATGGATTATCCACTTTATTAAAGTGATTTCCAACACACAATTCGAGTTTTTTTTTCCCCTCTTTTTCTCCTTGTTATTTTTATTATCTTTTATTCGCCTCTGAATTCCAAGCTATCTCCAGTAAGGATAAGCGTCTTTTGAAATAAAAATTATTTGTATTTCACATATTCGCAAACCACTTGCTTTCTTCTCTTTAATTACCTTCAATTTGCACTTTGTAAATGCAATAATATTCGTTTGTTGCAACTTATAACAAGCTCAAAAAAGTGTAGTTCATATATTTATAATATCATCAATGAAAACGTGAAAAATAAAATATATTCTTTTATCTTAAAACTCAGTTTCTAGATTCTTTAATTTGCGACGTATTTAATAATTATTATCCTCTAAAATATGCAATTATTTCAACTTCTATTAGATTATCCTTATTCATTTGACACGCTAATTGTTTTTATATATATATATTTATGTGTATGATTTTTATGGTTATATTTTTAATAGTATTGTTACTTTTAACTATATAATATAAATCAAATGGTTATAATTAGTTAGGTAATTGGTTAAAAATTATTATGATTAACAAAATTAAATTTTTATTATGTTACATTATCAATTACCCCCTTACGATATACTATTATTAAAAATATATCCATTGAAAACTGGGATATGCATAAGATTTTAAAACCGGAGACAACAACCCTTAAATCATAAAAAACATGTCATCTCACTTTCTCTGTCTAGTTCTGCTGACGATGCTGGTGTAGTATATAATTAAATATTTAAAATATATTAAAACTTTAATTAAAATATATAAAAATAATCAAATATTAAAAAACTTTTTATTTTATTTTATTTTTCCTCTCCCTCCCACTTCTCTACTCTTCTGTCTCTGGATCTCTCTTTCCCTAGTCTCTTTCTATCTTCTCTCTCTCTTGACTGGGTGGCGAGGGGGTAGTGTGAAGGGGCGGGGGCGGGGGCGGGGGCGGTGACAGGGGTAGGCGGAGCGACGTTGTTCGATGGAGAAGGGGTTGGGGCGACGGGGAGGGTTGAGCGACGGTGGTGGGGATGGTGCGTGCGACGGGGCGGGGTGTTTGATGTGGGCGTGGGGTTAAAATCCATAATTTTATCTGGGCTTTCTTATATCTTTCACCTTGAACAAAGGACTTTAATTAATATCTTCTTTGTTTTTTTTTTTTTTTTTGGGATTTGATAGTGTGGATTTTTCTACCAATCAAAGTCTGAATCTTGAGAATTGGCCAAACTTGATGTGTTGATGCTGATATTATGTGTTTTGAGAAAATTTTGTAGATTAGCTCGAGTTTTCATGTTCAATAACATTCCTTACAACAACCAGAGAGAGGAGAGATCACGAGAGAGAGCAAAGATAGAAAGAGAAAGAAAGAGAGAGAACCACAGAATGGAGGGTGAGAGGAGTAAGGGAGAGAGGAAAAGAATAATTAAAAATAAGTAAATAAATAATATATTTTTTAATATTTAAAATCAATCCCGTTAAGGATATAGACATATTTGAACAGAGAGAGGAAAATGATCTACTTTTTCTAATTTAGGGGCGATTTTTACTGGTTTTACAAAATCAAAGATCAAAATGAGATAAGTATATACATGAGGGTGATTTATGAAAATAATCCTCGTACATACGCGCGCGCGTGTGTTTTGACACAATCTTGAATGCTTCATGATTTAAAATGGAATCTCATCTTTTAACCCGCGACACCTTTCAACTAGGTCATTATTTATTCGTCTCTTTATATTTTTATATTGAGCTTAAAATGGTGCTATTTATTAGCACTAAATAAACTATACTTACATGTTAGTAACTGGCAAAAAGTAATTGACTAAATAAGAAGAGTGAGAAAAGTAAGAGAAAATTAAAAAGAAAAAAGACTAACCTCAATGAAGACTGTCTTCAAAAGCCTCCCAGAGAAAGCAGTTATATTAGCTGTAATAATTTTGAGCTTCAAAGATTCGAACACCTCACAAAGCTTCACCATTGTGTCTGTCCTTTTACTACATGTCAAGCTCACCACCAAAGTCTTCTCTGCCATGTACGTCACCCTTAGCTGCAACCCAATGAACAATATTAAATTAACAATTAATTAATTAAATAATTCCTTTGCTTTAATTAGCTACTCTAATCTACCCCAATAAATAAGTAATGTATATAATAAGCTAGTACCTGTTTGGTTTATAGGTTCCGACCAAAAGTTAAAACAGAGATTAAAATTTTTGTTAGAGAGAAAAAACTCTGTAACAAAACGGTTTTAACTATGGAGAGTAAAATTAAGAGAGACAAAAAGGGAGGGAGAGAGAAGCGAGAGAGAGGAGAGACTGACTTCAAGGACTTCGATAGGGGATATAGAGCAATTATTTCTCGATCCTCCAGAATCATACAAGTGTTGATCAGTTTTCTTCTTCTTTGATCTTAACAAAATGGGCAGTTCTTGATCATACTGATGATGATGATCATATCCCTGATTGATGTTCTTAGTTTTACTTGATTCCAGATCCATTATTTCTGCTTGGATTCTTCTCTCTTGTTCATGAAGCTCTTGGATGTAGTCAATTGCGTCCTTGATAATTGAAGCTTTGTCCATCTAAGTAGTTAATGAAACCCATAAAACCAATATTAATTAATAAATCAAATTGTAAAAAAAATGAGGGAGAAAATGAAAGTGATAAAGAAAAGTAGTCTAGATACGGACAAAATGATATGGATATTAGCGCTATGGACAGCTGGTTACAATAATTGGAAGCAAAATAGGGCACTAATACGGTAACGCGTATTTAATGTATTTCATAGTGACAATAATTAAGCAAAACAAAACGATATTAAATAAATAGATTAATTAATTATTCTATAATGGGGTTATCACCTTGCTGATGTTGGGGACCACAGCTCTAAGGGCAAACAACCTTTCATTGAGCTTCTTCCTCCTATTCCTCTCAGAGACAATATTCTTGGATGCCGCTGACGATGACGCCGCCCCCTCCGGCGAGCTTGAATCGTAGTACCCGGAAATCGCCTCGTCTATCCCCCAACTAGACCATGTCCAAATTCTTATTAGCCAAAAAGTTGTGTCAACTATATGTAACAACTTGTCAAATAATTTTTAGTAATTATGTAAATTTTTTCCCCTATACCAAGATAAAAATCCTAGCCTTAATTATTGATTAAAAGGGTTATAATTGTTTTACGTACCTGTCCAGCTCTTCAGCGTGGAGAAACATATTGGTTTCCCAATAAAGTTTGTAGTCTTCACCATAGTTGTCCATGGTGGAAAAAAGTTAAGAGAAGAGGAAGAAGAAGAAGAAGAAAAAAGTGGCACTGGGATATTAGGAGGGGAAGGGAGGACAATGCTTTCCTGAAACGAAAGGGGATATATTTTATAGGTGCCAAGGGGAGGCCCAAGTCTTTTCCTTTTTTAAAAAAAAATAAATAAATTTTGGGGTATTATTTGCAAAGGATTTTATCCACGTGGGGGGAGAGATTTATATTTTCTTTTCCATCATTTTTTCTTCCAGAAGTAAAAACAAAATTGTAATTTTACAAATCGTTGCTTCGTAGAAAGATCTTAACCGTCCAATGAAACAAAAGGCGGTCTACAAGGCCGCGTAAAGAAAAATGATGAATCCCTTCTTTTGAACGTCACCAGACTCTGCTGGCGCGTATTTGGCAAACTCCTAATAATTGTGTGCCCTTTCGCCCTTTTTGGTGGTTATACGTGGACGGTGTTGACTACGCTCTCACAAGGAGCTCACTATTTTTATGGGTTTTGTCTTTTATTGGAGTTTTAACTATGTTGTTGTCTTTTGCTTTTGTTTTGTCTTTTTGGGCTTCGTTGTACAAGCAAAGGGAGCATTGAACTCCCGTTCGTTTAGAAAAGTCTTTATATTTTTTAGCCTTAAATTTAAATTTAAGTATTAAAATTTTTTTATATATATGTTTATTTTTTAAAAAATTTAAATATTTTAAGCATTATGAATAAATTTTTAAAATTTTGACTCCTTTTAAACTTTTGATATTCGAATATTTTTACTATAGTAAAAACTAAAATTCTCTTTTATATTTGAGAAAAAAATCATAACTTTTTCATTTGTTATCCAATTGAGATAATTCTTTTTTCATTGTGTTCCTAGTAAAGAGAGGAATAAATTAAGATCTATACTGTATATTTTTTAGGATCATTAACATTATTTAGATTTGTTGATAAATCAAAAATTGTTTGCATTACCTCTCTAAACATAAATTTCAATTTTATTTCATACTCAGATTAAAACTTAAATACACATCTAAACATCAATTCAGATAACAATTCAAATTACTAACTTAAATTCTAATTCAAATCATAGTAACTTAAATCAAATTACTAGTTTGAATCTATTTACTAAACGAATCCTAAAATAACCCTAGCTATTTGTGTCTAAGCATATAAAAATGATGTTTGGTTCATAGGTTTAAACTAAAAAAATTCTAATTTAAATCGACTTTATTATAGTATTTTTTTATAAAATTTAAATTATTATAGCGTTTTGAGTTTGAGCTAGCAGTGTAAACGGATGATTTAACGCCCTATGATTTTATGAGATGTAAAAGATAGAATAAGTAAAAGAAATTGTAAAAAATTGTCATTATTAGAAAGAAATTGTAGCTAATAGTGGTACTCTTTTAAACGTGAAGTAAATAGTATACCACATTATAATTTCTTACACCCTTAGTTCTCTCTCTCTTCTCTAGTTTCGCCACGTCGAACTTGCGATGAAAGATGGAGTCATGACTCTTTGTCCTTGAGCTCGATCACTGACGGCAGCGATGACGATGAAGAAAGGGTCGAATTCAGCTTAGTGAGGGAAGATGGCGAACATGACGACAAAGAATCAGAGGACAGCGGAGAGAAAGAAAGGAAACTTTTTAGTATTTTGTTAAAATATCAAATTTAGAACACTATGCCATGTACACTAAACCTTTTAAAAAATATTTGCTATTAATTTTAACTAGTCTTCTAAAATTGCTATTTCTCTCCTTTTCTCCACAACTGACATAATTTATCTATTCTACAATTTTCCTAGCTTGAAACAGTTCCCTTCTAATGTCATATTTTTCTCTTTTTTTCTTTTCTTTTTGTTTAATTTTGATAACAAATTTAAAATATAATATCATTTCACTACTGAAAAAAGGCATTGGATAAGAAAATTAATTATTATCGATATAAATGTTTCGTTTGTGTGTGTGTATATATTAGATTATAGATATCAGACTCAATCAAATTCATAAAATATATCGGCTACTTTTTTTTCCCCTAATGCTATTACTATTGTTCCCTATAATATCAGTGTGTATAGAGGGCGCACTCGTTTAGACAAACTATGCGCAAAGACTTCAAGCATCTCATTTTTTTCAAGAAGGCAACCATGTCTATAGATGATAAATTAGCTATTGGTGTTGTTCACCGTCAAAGATATGAGCCTTCGTGGTCTTTGGCTAGCTCTTGATTTTTGTCTGATACAATTATTACTCGAGATATATATATCAATGGTATGTTAGCTACAAAATTTAAGCATAAGGAGTTTTATAGGGCTTAACATGGTGCATTTTTTTTTCCATGCAGCTTTTTTTTTTTATTAGATTTCATCCGGTGAGTTTTTTTTACGAGGCATGTCTTATGGTGGGCTGCGTGAAACACTTGGGAAATTTTTTAGTCACTCTATAAAACATTAGACAATAGTTTTCTCTTAAATGAAATATATTTAAATGTTTCAAATATTGAATGAGAACACAATTAATTATTATATATGTTATAAATTAATAAGGATACAGATTTTTTTTTAATTGAGAAAAAGAATTAAAATTATTAAAATTTTGGGAGGGGCAATAACATGTGGCCCCATCATTGGACATCATCTCGTTTGTTTGAAGTCAAGCTTGAAGTTTCCTATCTTCTGAGTCTATACCATTGATGTTTCATTTTCATATTCGTGTAATATGCATAAAACTTCTTTTCTTTGACTGACATACTCAAGAAAAAGCATATTTACAACACAATATCTTAAAGCTTAAATGTATTTTACTAAAGATAAAAATGCTATACTACTTGTTTTATCAAATCTAATGCAAACTACGGAAATTTGTAAATAAAAAAATGAAACGAGAAAATATGGCCGGCTAAATTGAACTTTTTAAAAGACCATAAAATATAAGCTAATGAACAATATTTCTTATTTTACAAAAAATACTAAGTAATAATTAATAGGTTTTTATATTAATTTGAAGTTAAATAACTAAATGTTGTCATTATTGGTCTATTGTATATATAGCTTAGTTTTCTACTTTGTTATGTACTCATTTTTGCTCATAATGAAACTATTAGATGTTTTTGTTCATGAATTTAAAGAAATTTTCAAAAGTTTTCCTATGTGTGTATGCGTGTGTTCAAAAGTTTTCATGTGTCTGTTCGTCTGCAGGGCTAACGCCTAGCGTTCCACATGGCCGCATGTATCCTTACTCGCCCCCGTGCACATCCAGCAAGTCTCATATGAGGAATTATGCTTCATGCATGGCCATGAGAACTAAGGCTCACCCCTTCAAGTATGTGGTCTTCTGGCTCAAATTTGACCTAGATTGAAGCCAAAGTTGCCCTTTTCAACCCTCAATTGCTAAAACCTATAAATACCTTACTAAGGCACAAGTTTTATATTAGTGTTTCACATATTTTCCAACCACCTTTTGGAGAGACAAGAAGGATAATTCTCTTGCTGCTCAAGGAGTTTTGTCCGTATGGAGATTTCTTCTTGATCATCAAAGAGTTTTTATTTTCCTTCTTTCCTTTGAACTGCTAATATGTTTATATATCATTTTTCTTTGTTTAATTTATGAATTTGTTTGGCTAATTTTCACTAGACTCAATTTCACGATTGATATTTTCAAAATTATTTTTAATTTTCCCAATTGGAATTGTTTATGTTCTTCTATTTTTAAAGCATATGATTTTTATTTTATTTTGTTTGGGGTGGCCAACCATGTGAGATAGAATAATTATCTATTTTCTAGATTAGGAAGTCTTGATCCGTAATTGTCTTGATTTTACGATTATTAGTAGCAAATTGTGATCAATAATTGCAAGATGTTTTTGTGTGATTATGGTGAGAAACATAACTAGGTTGAACAATCCAAGCTTGTGTGTTTGTTATCTAGAGCAACTTAGAGAGCTTACTTTAAGTTGTTTAAGGGAAATGGATTAAGTGAAAATCTTGTTTTGCTGAATGACACACTAAGGAAAGATTGGAATAGCAGAGCTTATTGTTATTTATGGTTGGTAGTTCCAATAGAAAATTAGGAATATTTCTATAATTAATTGCGTAATTGTTGTCTAATGGTGGCTAATAATCCTTTAATTAGTTTTGTCATTATTGTTTACAACTTTCTATCATTAGCTTTGTTTTAATTTATTTATTTTTGTTTTCATTATTTTAAATAATTTTAGTTAATAAATTAAAAAAACCCTATTTTTTTCATTTAAAGGATTAATAACTTGTTAATTAAACTCAATCCTCTATGAGAGCGACTTATACTCACTGCTATACTTAATTAACAATGACATTAAGAGTAAGATATTAATTTGGTGCTTCCTCGAGGCATACCAAATTTTAGCGCCGGTCGGTGAGGATTGAATTTCTAATTAATTTGTTATTAGTCTTCTTTCTCTTTTAGTTTTTATTTAATGTTGTTTTTACTTTCCTTGCTTTTAGGTTTGTGCATTGAATGTTCGACGTAGAAGTTGAAGAATACCTTCAAAGGATACAAAATTTTGTGGAATTGTCCACTGGCATCAACCGTGACCTAACTTTGTCCCCTCCATCATCAAAAGCTCCTTTTAAACACTTAGAGGAACTCAACAAGGAAAAGATGGCAATGGAAAAAAAATCAAACCCTTAAGGAGTTAGTGGCTCTGGTTCTTGATCAACAACTGCTCTGTATACAATTCCCTGCCCTTGCGGCCTCATTTAAACTTAAGTTAGGGCTAATACATCTCCTTCTGAATTTCATGGCTTTGTAGGTGAAGACCCACACAAGCATATCAAGGAATTTCAAAAAGTATGTTCTAGCATACAACTGATCGAAATATCCAAAGAACAAATCAAGTTGAGGGCCTTTCCTTTCTCTTTGGCAGATTCCACTAAGGAATGGCTATACTATCTTCCTTCTGGCACCGTCACTATATGGAGTGAGATGAAGAGGCTCTTCTTAGAGAAGTACTTCCCTACTTCAAAGGTGGAAACTATCTGAAAGGAGATTTATGGCATCTGGCGATACAACAGAGACATACTCTATAAGTATTGGAAGCAGTTCAAGAAGTTGTGTACTAGTTGTCCCCATCACTAAATAAGTGAACGACTTCTCATTTAATATTTTTATAAAGGTCTCACACCAATGGATAAAAGCAGAATAGATGCTGCAAATGGAGGTGCTCTAGGTGAAAAAACACTAAAAGGCACACAAGCCTTAATTGCAAACATGGCGGCTAAATCATAAAAATTCAGCAACCACCACAAGCCACCACTACCGCTAAAGAAGGTGAATGAGGTTGGTGCCATTTCCATTGAACAATAATTAACCCACCTTACTTCACTTGTTCAAAAAATGGCCATGGGAACTATGCAACAAGCAAAAATGTGTGAAATTTGTTCCACAATAGATCATTCCACCAATATGTGCCCAACTATGTAAGAAGGCTTCACAAAGCAAGCCAATACCATTGGAGGATTCCCGAGACAACAAAAGAAGTATGACCCCTTCTCCAACACCTACAATGAAGGATGGAAGGATCATCCTAATTTGAGGTGTGAGAAGAATTAACAACTAGCAGCTCAAAATCCCATGATGAACCAACCACCGAGCTACACTCAACCATCGCAGCAAAAATAATAAGCCCAGTCCCAACTCGCTCCACAAGCTTTTGGTACGTTTCTTGGGGATATTGTCAAGGCTTTAGCGACTAATAATTTGCAATTCCAACAAGACACAAAGGCCTGCATGCAAAACACAGAGACTTAAACAGGTCAATTAGCTGGTGCAGGGAATCGGTTGGAGGCAAAAGAGTCAAGAAAATCACCATCACAAATGGTGGTGAATCCAACACTAAAGAATGCAAGTAGAGACTCCAACACTAAAGACTCCGAAGAAAGAAGAAAGTTCACACAAGGGAAGGCTCTAAAGAAGAAAGAAGAAGCCACCTTTCCACCAACAATCCCACATGCTCAAAGATAAATACTAAATACCTTTTGTCTCCTTATAATACCCATCCTCCTTTTCCAAGTAAGGTAGCAAAATCCATAAGAGAGGAGCGTGTGAAAGAAATCTTGGAGACATTCCGTAAGGTCCAGGTTAACATATCACTTTTAGATGCCACAAAGCAAGTGCCTTAGTATGCTAAATTCCTTAAAGAATTATGCACCATCCAGTGGAAACTCAAGGGTAATAAGGTAATAGGTGTGGGGAAAAATATGTTAGTGGTTTTACAAAAGAAGCTTCCTCCAAAGTACAAAGATCTATGTACGTTTGCCACACTTTGCACCATATGTAACACTAGGTCTGATAAAGCATTGATCGATTTAGGACCATCAAAAAACATAATACCATATTCTATGTTTGCTTCTTTAAATATTGGTACACTTAAGGAAACCAATGTAATTCTACAACTTGCCAATCATTCTAGTGTTTATCCTATGGGAGTTGTGGAAGATGTCTAGTGCAAGTGAATGCTTTGGTTTTCCCAATGGATTTTTATATGCCAGACATGGAGGATGATTCCTTGTTTAATTCAACGCCAATACTTCTTAGGAGACTATTCTTGAAGATGACCCAGACCAAAATCAATGTACATGATGGAGTTTGATGAGGAGGTGATTTTTTTCCATCAAGAAGGAGGATTAGAACAAGGGACCACATTAGATTGAGGACAATAAACCAAGCGCTTGTTGGAAACAATCCAATTGATGGAAAGCATGCTTTGATAGATTTGATTTTTCTTACTTTCCTTCACTCTATCTTTTATTGTTTTTGTTATTTTTGTTTTTGTTTGATCTATACTTAGTCTTACATTGAGACCAATGTATATTTTAAGTGTGAGTGGAAGGATTTAGGAGTTCTTTTCTTTTTTTTCAAAAAATTATAAAAATTTGAAAAAAAAGTTAAAATTTTTAAAAATTTTCAAATCTTGCTTTGAGTTTTGTTTTAGTCCAAGTTGTTTTTGTGTCTTAGGATATTTTCCAACTTCATTGATGAGAATTAAGGATTAAATTTTTTGGTCTTGATTGATTATAAGTATTATGTTGGATCTTAATGCTATTGTTTGGTTAATATGTCTTTATGACAATCATACTCACACTTTATGCACATAGCCATGTTATCCGATAATGAGACAAGCATGCTAGAGGAAGTAGATTCTTATACTCTCATTTAATTATCACGTTAACTTGACTTGTCAAGGTTGAATATTAGAATCTCCCGGAGGTCTTTCAAGACAAACAATTGATTGAGTCTCACTTGGAAAAGGATTAAGGCACTAGGCTTCCTAGCACCAACACCAAATTAGTTAGAGTCTTGATAGATGTTTTCAAGAGGACATTCCCCCATGTAAGCCAAGTTGAGCCTTTTATGTAGACCTTTTTATTTGGATAACCATATCATCTCCTTACCTAGCCCAATATACTTATATCTTCCCCCTTGTTCAAAAGATGAATTGGAGCATAAAGACTTATTTCATAATTCAAGGGAGATTTTGCAAGGAATTGGGTTGGGACTAAAAGCTAAGTATAGGGGAAAGAATTCAATAAAAGGAAGGGAAACTTTTGTAAGGATAGCTCAAGAACAAAAAAGGAAAAAATCAAACATAGAAAAATGAAAAAAAATGATAGAAAAAAAAAGAAAGTAAACATCTTGAGCTTTTTCGGTTATAATTTCAGTGTTACAAGGTTGTTTAGTATGTTGTACGTGCCCCACATAATGATATCTAGCCTATGTAATATTTTTGGTTGGGGTTTTGAAAGGTGTTTGTTGAAATCCTTACATTGTCTCTAACTCTATGAAGTCTTTAAGACCTTTATAATTCCCTTATCCATTCTTTCTTTTAGCCACTACCCACTAGCCCCATTGCAACCTAAATTGAAGACCTTTTAATTTTAGGTAGTTCATTTGGCGTTGTGGAGATTTATACCAAAAGAGAAGCTTATGACATTTGGTCTTTCCAACCAACATTGGGTGCATATGTATGATGACTATAAGAGTTTACCTTTTCTCGAAGTATGTTAGTATTGGTAACACTAGCTATTTCATACTCACATGAGTGTGATTATTATAGGATATATTAGCTTAGGAATGATTAATTGATTTACCATAGTACTTGTTTGATTTCTAGACTAGAACTCTTATTGTTTCCTAAGGTAAAAGGTTAGAAGGTTAGTTTTCTTTTCCATGTGTTTGCTATTTGTTTTTTGTCTCCTCAAGCAAAGGTTAAATATGAGGAAATTTGATAAGTGCTTAATGGGATATAAATTTTTAGTTAAATTTCCATATTTCCTTGCATATTCTTAAGTATTTTTTTTAATTATGGTTTTTGTGTTTTGCAAGTGTTTAAGGGTAATGAGCTTAAAAATAAATGAAAAGAGCTAAAATTGGAGTTTTAAATTTAATCTATTCATCTCGAAGGTCAATTGAGTTGAAGTTTTAGGAATTTTTTTGGAGAATTCTCTTGGTGCTCAAGGAGTTTTATCTGTGTGGAGATTTTTTTCTATTAGACATAATGCCCTAGGGAGCAAAATATTATAATATGTTTTTAAAGGCATTTTATCAATAAAGGTTCATTTATTTTTCATATACCAAATGTTGTCCTCTTTACATTCATATATGTTGAATGTATGATGAGTTAACAAAACTCTAAGACTGTCGATCCAAACCTTTAAGAATCATGCACATGATGGACAGATTATGCAGAAGATATGAATCTTAAAAGTGATAGTCTAAATCATAAGATCTGTAATCGTGGGAATAAATTTAGGCGCCTTATTCATGCTAAGATTGTTATGTTATTTACATCCCTATTGGGAGATGGCTTCTCTTGGTCATCGAAGTAGGACTCTGCAAGTAGAAACATTGGTACCTTGTCATAGGTTACAATTTATTGGATCGGGACATAAAGTGGAATTGATTTGGATTAATAATTCTGTTTGTGCAAATCAATTCACTTTAGACAATCATATGTATTATGTCCTAATCCTAAAATGACTAATGGGTCCATACTTTTGACTTATATATTTTGATGTCCTAAATGGTGACATCTGGATTTTATGATGGCATACCTGTACATTGGAGACATGACTCTTAAGTGCATAGACCTGTTATTTATAGATATGGAATCCATAGCTCTTTTTGTGGAGTTAATAGTAATCGCTTATTTGCAGTATCCTATAATTGAAAGACTGGAGCACTCAACCATTTAAATTTATAGGAGTAACTGAATGGCATACTATTTTTTGATAGTAAGTTTTCCAATTGTAAGATAACAAAATATAAGATAAAAATAATCAGGAAGGTAAAACAAAATTTATCCTTAAGCCAATTATGAATATCCTATAGGGATATGACACATTATAATATGTCATGGACACTTAGCTTATTTAAAGTTTCGTAATTTTTATATAGTTCAAGAGTACAACTCTAAGCTTTTAGTGGAGTAGATTAGAGTTGATGATTATAAAAGATGCATATAGGATATTGTATTTTATAATTATAGGAGCTTGAATTATATAGATCCATCATGTCCCCTTTGCTAACTCATAATAAATCCTGTAATGATACGGTATGCTTTTCCTACAACTTGATGACTTATGTTAAGTTATTAGATTGGCTGAAATTCGATAGGATCAGATAATTCATGTTTGTTTATCGATTGAATTAATTTTGTAAATTAATTTAAGATAAACATGTTGAATTATTGGGATAATATTTTATTTTCTATGAGATTATCTAGATATGATTGTATACATTAGATAACTTTTATATTGGGTTATTTGAATAACAACTGAGGCTCTATCTAAGAATCTTAGGTAGGAAATAAAAGATTCTTAAAGATCATATTATCCTACGTTTAACAAGTCGATCTATTAGTTCGGACTACTTATGGATAAGTTTGGCAGGCTGATGGATAAGTTTAGATTGCTGATCTAATGATAATCTTATTACGCGTTTCAGACATGATTTTCATTAGAAGTTGATCTAGATTTGAATTATGAGGCCTTTTCTGATAATGATTAACCATGTCTAACCTTTATAAATCAGGAGTGAGTTTTCTCAATTATTTAGATTAGTTGAGAAATATAGAGTGAGTACTCTAGTGTGAGAAACTCTGAAACTCCCTGAGAGCTATTGTTTACAATCAAGAACCTTAGCTCTATGTTTTCTTAATTGGTTGGAAGGAGAGTTACTGGAGGAAGAACTATACGATGTGTGTTCACCTACACTCCGATCGTAGATAAAGAATAGCAAAGAAGACTAGTTGGTTGATGTTCATCTAGAACTTTCTTCTCTTCATTGATTGTTGGTGCTCTTCGATATGCAAAAGGTTAGTAAGATCTATGATTAATTTATATATATAGCATGTCAAACTTGTATTTTAGAAAATACTCTAATTTAAAATTTTTAAAATTTTGTTGTGTACTAGTTTTTCAACAATTGGTATCAAAACCATGGTTTTTATACAAATTTACGAGTTTGTGATCATGCTCTATATATAGATTATGTGTTCTTATTCTCTCCTATGTTTGAATTTCATTTTTAGAGAGTTGGCACTCTAGGGTTTTTACATATTTGAATGTTGTCATGAGATTATGTAATGAATGTTTATTAATTAATTATGATTGATTAAATTATTATTTAATTATTAATTAATTAATTAATTAATGCTAATTATGGTTCCTTAAATGTTAGAATGTGTATCTAGGTTTTTCTTGTAATTAGATGGCGGTCTATCATCACCATCTAAAATTATTATATTGATTTTAAATTTGTAAAACTTTTGTAATAAACAATTATTTGGAGTAAAGACGGATCTAGAAGATGGACGATAGGAGTTCCATAATTTTTCCTAAGTTTCAAAAATTTTTATGTTTTTGAATTGTTCATAATAAAATTGAAAAACTGCTTAAAAACTGTTTTCTAAAAAAACATGAATTTAGCTATGTTGGCAAGTCAAACCTTCAAATGGTTTTTGAGGCTGTGTCAAAGGATTCCATTTAGAGCTTACATAATTTAAGGAACAGATAAGATGTGACCTTAACAGAGCTAATGAAGTAGTTATAAGAGTTCAAAAATCAGAGAACCTCCTGTGGGCGACGAGGCCAACTTGGCGACTGCATTCGTTTCCAATCCTAACCTAAGGAATGGA
This sequence comes from Artocarpus hirsutus, assembly GCA_946598075.1. NCBI lineage: Eukaryota > Viridiplantae > Streptophyta > Magnoliopsida > Rosales > Moraceae > Artocarpus > Artocarpus hirsutus. The sequence goes on along the minus strand of CAMOHE010054364.1, from coordinate 37,972 downwards.
AGGAACCAAAAGGCTAAGAATGAGAAACCTTCTATTCTTGCAAATGGCATGAATAAGAAGAAGAAAAAGAAGAACCCAAAGAAGCTAAAGTGCTTTTACTGTGGGAAGGCTAGGCACATAAAGAAGAATTGCAAGGACTTCTTTTCTCGAAGAGGTAAGCGTGATCTTCTGATTATTGAAACTTGTTTAGTTGAGGAATCAAGTGATAAATAAGAAGTTTGCTTCATGAAGACTTCACGCTTCGGATGGGCATCCTTAGTGTTGGCTGAAGTAATAGGAGATGTCCATCTTCACTTTGATAATTATAGGATTTTGGTTTTGCAAGATTGTTTTTATATCCCTAGACTTAAAAGGAATTTAATATCTATAGCTTGTTTATTTAAAGATTCTTATTTAGTTTCTTTTAACAACAAAGTGGTGGTTCGTAAAAGCAAGTCCTTATCTGTGATGGATAGATGCAAAGCAATCTATATTTTATCAAACCAAAGATGGACATGTTGCTTAACACTAAGGTTAATGATAATACCTCTAAAAGACTTAAGACTTCTCACTCTAGTAAGACTTATATTTGGCATTTACGATTAAGTCGTATTAGCCTAAATAGGATTAAAGATTGGTAAGGGATGGACCTTTAAGTCATTTAAAGGTGGAATCTATACTACAACGTGAATCTTGTTTGGAGGGCAAAATGATCAAAAGACCATTTGGGTCTAAGGGAAATAGGGCTGAAGGGGTTCTAGAACTTGTGCATAGTGATGTATGTGGTCCCATGAACATCTGGGCATGAGGAGGGTATGAACACTTCATCACTTTTACTAATGATTACTCAAGATATGGGTATGTCTACTTAATGCATCATAAAAGCAAAACTTTTGACAAGTTTAGGGAGTTTTGGGCTGAAGTGAAAAAGCAATTAGGTAAACCCACAAAAGCATTTAATTCAATCAAGGTGGTGAATACCTCTTTTATGAGTTCTTGGAACATCTTATTAGATAATGAGATTTTATTCCATTTGACCACGCCAGGCACTCTGCAGCAGAATGGCATAGCTGAGTAAAGGGATAGGATTTTGTTGGACATGGTTAGGTCCATGACGTGTTATTCAACATTACCTTTTTCCTTTTTGGGGTATGCACTATAAATCGCTTGTTATCTTTTAAATAATGTGCCTTCAAAATTGGTTCCTAAAACTCCTCACAAGTTGTGGACAGGGAAGAAGACATCCTTAAACCATATTTGCATATGGGGATGTTTGGCTCATGTCTTGAATAAGGAAGTGAATAAATTGGAAGTATGTTTGAAAGTTTGTGTGTTTGTAGGATATCCAAAAGGGACTAAAGGGGGTTATTTCTATAACTTAAAGGAAAATAAAGTCGTAGTTTCAACTAAGGCAACATTCCTTAAGAAAAGTTACATGAACTACTTTAAGCCTCAAAGTAATGTGGTAATCAAGGAATTAGCGAATGATTCGATCACTCCCAGGGTTCCCTTAGATACCAATCTAGTCAATATAGAAAAACCAACCAAACAACAACCTAAGGGGCTTCGGCGTAATAGGAAGATCGGGTGTCAACCTAAGAGGTATACGTTCAATGGTGAAGCCTACTTGGCTAAAGCAATTGAACATGATAGAGATCCTTACACTTATGAAGAGGCTATGGAGGATGCTGATTCAAAACTCTAGAAAGAAGCCATGAACATTAAGATGAAGTCTATGAAGACTTATCGGGTTTAGGAACTCCTGGATCTTCCTGAAGGGCTAAAACCCGTAGGATGTAAGTGAATCTATAAGAGAAAAAAGAGGAGCAGATGGCAAAGTCAAAACCTATAAGGCTAGATTGGTGGCTAAGGGATACATGCAAAAGGAAGGAATCAATTATGAGGAAACCTTTTCGCCTGTAGCTATGCTCAAGTCCAACCACATTTTCTTATCCATAGCTACCACTCTTAATTATGAGATTTAGCAAATGGATGTCAAGATGGCATTTTTGAATGGGTATCTTGATAAGTCCATATATATGGTACAGCCAGATGGGGTTCAAGGCTAAAGGGCAAGAGGGTAAGGTTTGTAAGCTGCTATACTAAATTTATGGACTTGAGCAGGCTTCCTGTTCTTGGAACATAATCTTTGATCAACTGATCAAGACTTATGGGTTTGAACAAAACGTTGATGAACCATGTGTTTACAAACATATTAAGGATGTGAAGGTGGTATTTCTATTGCTTTATTTAGATGACACTCTGATGATTGGCAATGATGTTGGGGCATTGTCATCGGTCAAATGATCGTTGACTAAGTAGTTTGACATGAAAGACTTAGGTGAAACTAATTATGTTCTTAGTATCCCAATATTTTGAGAAAAAAAGTACAAAATGATAGCTTTATCCTAAACAACCTACATGGATAAAATTCTTAAGAGGTATGTAATACAAAATTTCACGAAAAGTGGGCAACCATCTAGGTCTAGAATTACTCTTGCTAAGAAAGATTCACCAAAGTCAAATGATAAAATAGAATACATGAAGAAGGTGCCTTGTGCTTTGGCAGTGGGTAATCTCATGTATGCTATGCTTTGCACATGACTGGACATTTGTTATGCGGTCGGGATAGTAAGTCGATTTCAATAGGATCTAGGACTAAACCACTGGTTGCGGTCAAGCATATTTTCAAGTACTTGAGAAGGACTCAAGGGTATATGCTTGTGTATTTGGGTGAGGATTTAACACTTCTAGGACATACTCATTTGGTTTGTCAATCCTATTCGGATTTGAGAAGATTGACTTTTGGTTATGTGTTTACTTTTAGTGGCAGTGCCATTGTTTGGAGAAGTGTCAACCAAGATTACACTTCAGATTCAATAATGGAAGCCGAGTATGTGGTAGCTAGTGATGCTTTAAAATAAGCAGTATGGCTCTGTAAGTTTCTTGAAGATTTTGAGGTAGTTTTTGGTATGGATAAGGCGGTATCGTTATATTGTGATAACACTGTAGCGATAGCTAATGCTAAGGAACCAAGATTTCAAAAGAAAAGTAAGCATATTCATCGAACGTATCATGTGATAAAGGACTTAGTTGAGGGCGGCTATGTTGTTGTATGCAAAATCGTATCTGAGGACAACTTAGCTAATTCATTCATGAAGACACTAACTACAATGTTTTTTGAGAGGCATGTGGAAGCTATGGGGATGCGAGATATATCACATTTACTCCCTTAGTGCAAGTAGGAGATTGTTAGACATGATGCCACAAGGAGTAAAATGTTATAATATTCTTTTGGAGATATTTTATCAATAAAGAGTTCATTTATTGTTTATATACCAAATGTTGTCCTCTTTACATTCATATATGTTGAATGTATAATAAGCAAACAAAAGTCTGAGATTGTCGGTTAAAACCTTTAAGAATCATGCATATGATGGACAGATTATGCAAAAGACATGAATCTTAAAAATAGTGGTCTAAATCGTAAGATCTGCAATTGAGGGAAAAAAGTTGGGCACTTTATTCATGCTAAGATTGTTATGTTGTCTACATCCCTAATGAGATATGGCTTGTTTTTGTCATCAGAGTGGGACTCCATGAGTAAAAACATTGGTATATTGTCATAGACAACGATGTATTAGATTAGGGCATAAAATGGAATTGATTTAGATTAGTAACTCCATTTGTGAAAATCAATTCACTTCAGACAATCATATATGTTGTGTCTTAATCCTGAAATGACTAATAGGCCCGTACTCTTGACTCATGTCTTTTGATGTATCAAAGGGTGACATCCTTATTTTATGATGGTATACATACCAGTACATTTGAGACATGACTCGTGAGTGTTAGACCTGTTATTCATAGATATGAAATCCATAGCTTTTTTTACAGAGTTAATGATATTCTCTTATATGCATTATCCTGTAATTAAAAGACTGAAGCGCTCAACCATATGAATGCATAGGTGTAGCTGAATGGTATGCTGTCTTTCGATAGTAAGTTTTTCAATAGTAAGATAATGAAACTAGGATAAAAATAATTGGAAAGGTAAAATAGAAATTATCCTTAAGCCGATTATGAATATCTTATAGGGATATAACACATTATGATATGTCTGGACACTTAGCGTATTTGAAGCTTTGTAATTTTTATATAGTTAAAGAATGCAGCTCTAAGCTTTTAGTGGAATAGTGTTAAAGTTGATAATTATAAAATATGTATCTAGGATATTGTATTTTATAATTATAAGAGCTTAAACTATATAGATCCATTAAGTCCTCTTTGCTAACTCATAATAAATCCTGTAATAATATGCTGTGCTTTTCCTATAATTTGGTGTCTTATGTTAAATTATTAGATTGGCTGAAATTCAACAAGATCAAATAATTCATGTTTGTTTATCGGTTGAATTAATTTTTTAAATTAATTCAAGATAAACATGTTGAATTATTGGGATAACATTTTATTTTCTATGAGATTATTAAGATATGACCATTTTAATCAGATAACTTCTCTATTGGGTTATTTAAATTAAAATTAAGGCTCTATCTAGGAATCTTTGTGGGAAATAAAAGATTCTCAAGAATCATATTATTGCAGGTTTGATAGGCTGATCTGTTAGTTCAGACTATCGATGGAGTAAGTTCGGTAGGTCAATGGATAAGTTTATGCTGCTGATCTAACGATAATCTGATTACGTGTTTTAGACACAATTTTCATCAGAAGTTGATCCAGATTTGAATTATGAGGCCTTAGCTGATAATGATTAGCCCTAGGTCCGACCTCTATAAATAGGGAGTGAGTTTTCTTAGTTATTTAGATCATTTAAGAAGTATAGAGTGAGTTACTCTAGTGTGAGAAACTCTGAAATTCCCTAAGAGCTATTGTTCACTATTAAGAACCTTAGTTCTAGGTCTTCTCAATTGGTTAAAAGGAGAATCATTGAAGGAAGAGCTGTACAACGTGCGTCTACCCACACTCCGATCATGGATAAAGAATAGCAAAGAAGACCAGTTGGTTGATGCTTTTTTGGAACCTTTTTCTCTTCACTGATTGTTGGTGCTTTTTACCATACAAAAAGTTAGTAAGATCTATAATTAATTTATGTATATAGCATGTCAAACTTGTGTTTTAGAAAATACTCTAATTTAAAAATTTTAAATTTTACGGCGTACTCATTTTCCATCATCTTCTCGATCATCAAATAGTATTTCTTTTTCCTTCTTTCCTTTGAACTACGAATATATTTCTATTTTATTTTTTGTTGTTTAATTTTGTGAATATGTTTAGCTAATTTTCTCTTAGGTTAAGGGTGTTCTCAAAACCCTAGACTCAATTATGTGATTGATATTTTTAGAATAATTTTCAATTTTCCCAATTAGAATTGTTTAAGTTCTTCTATTTTGAAAGATTTTATTTTATTTTATTTTGTTTAGGGTGGCCAGCCAAGTGAGATAAAATAATTATTTATTGCTACATCAGGAAGCCTTAATCTGTAATTGTCTTCATTTTCTAATTATTAGTAGCAAACTATGATCGATAATTGTGAGAGGTTTTTGTGTGACTATGGTGAGGAACGTAATCTGGGTCGAGCAATCCGAGCTTGTCTATTTGTTATCTAGACCAACCTATGTTTCTTAACATAATGCTTCCGTTGAACTAAACTTAGAGAGCTTATTCTAGGTTGTTTGATGGAAAAGGATTGAGTGAAGAGCTTGTTTTATTTAATGACACAGTAAAGAAAGATTAGGATAATGAAGCTTATTGTTATCTACTATTGGTAGTTTTGATAGGAAATTAGGAATATTTCTTTGATTAATTGCATAATTGTTATCTAGTGGTGGCGAATAATCTTTAAACCAGTTTTAATTGTTTAGAACTTTGTGCCATTAGTTTTGTTTTAACTTTTATTTTTGTTTTCTTTTTTTTTAACAGTTTTAGTCAATACATTAAAAAACCCATGTTTATTTGTTTAGAGAATTAATAACTTGTTAATTAAACTCAATACTCTGAGGGAAGGACTCGTACTCACTGTTATATTTAATTAATGACCACATTAAGAGTAAGATGTTAAATTGGTGCTTCCCTCGAAGCATATCAGTGTGTTTGTGTGTGTGTGTGAGAGAGAGAGAGAGAGTGAGTGAGTGTGTTGTTGGGGGGGGGGGGGG
>CAMOHE010054364.1:0-31800 GCA_946598075.1 Artocarpus hirsutus | reverse complement strand
ACCCCCCCCCCCCCCGTTGTTGTAGGGGCGTAATATAGTTTTTAGGTAATTAAAATGGGCTAATTAAACAAAACTTTACTTCCTAGTTTTCATTATTTCTCAATTTGTCTCTATGTTCTTAGAAACTACAAAGGTATCCTTAAAATTTGAAAAACTTAATTTAATTTTCTCCCTTACAAATTTTTTTGAGTACAAAAATATACAAATAAGGTAAAAATAACCTTAATTAAACCTCATTTATTTATCAAATATATATTTCTTCTTAAGAAATTTTTGTAAAACATATTTTAAAATTTAAAAGTCATAAAACTTAAGATATTTTTTTTTTTAAATTTAACGTTTTACTTTATGATTTGTTTTTTTTGTTTTTGGCATATAAAATATTTATCATAACTATTAAAGGGTAGTTATATTGTTTTGTCTAATTTCTATTGATAGGAATATAATTGTAATAGGTTTTTAAAACTCTAAGGATAGCTTTGTAGTTATTAAGAACAGAGAGAAAAATTCAAAAATAAATAAAACTAGGATACATAATTATATAATTAACCCTAATTAAAATTCTTATTACTATGCCAATTCAACATCCATAAATGTTGAAGATCTATAATATAGTCTCTTGAATGATTAATTTTCTTAGTATTACATCAATCAAATATTAATGTTACATTTAACCATCATCATATTACGTTTTTGTTTTTTACATATTATATTGAAAGATCCTCCCTTCAGAAAAGCCCTATATCGGGCCATATCATTAAAATAATTCGAATATTTACATTACCTACTGATTAGGTTACATCTCAAGCCTGGTTATAATCTAGCATTTGCGTACGTACTCTAAACTCTCAAAGGGGACTCGACAATGGACAAGTAATCTTCTAAGTGAAATCATGCGAATGGGTCCCACACACACACGCACACACATATATATATATATATGTGTACATATATATTCTCGTGCCCAAACAGCATCTTCACGACAATAGAAAATGCTGTGGCGGATCACAAACTTTGAAAACTGATATCTCTTTAATTGGGTGCTTTTTCTTGAACCCTCTGGCATTTCTTTTTTTCTTTTTTTTTTTGAAAATAAATCTCTGGCATTTCATGTGCTCCATCTTTTCGGTTGAATAATACTGTCCAATATCGTGCAAGCAATGTGACACAGCTCACTAGGTTCAACTCTTTCTTTCTTTTCTTTTCTTTTTAACAGTATCGTGTAGTAATTTTTTGAGTTCTCTATTTTTTTTTTTTTGGCAATTTCACGGAAATGTTATTTTTCCCTTTAATTTCATTAAGACATGATTATGAACAATAATATGTCCCATATTATGAGATAATTATTGTGAAAGTGAGATCAATACCTAAATATATGCATAACACTAGATAGCTTGACATTAAATATCCCTTCTTTTTTCCCTAGCGGTTCAATTATGCATGTCTAGATTTACAAGTTATGCAGCCTATGATTTAGCTAGCATTTTTCAGGAAAATATATCATTGTTTCTTAACGACGACACAAAGTGCATTTTATCCACTACAACAAACAAGGGCTTTAGCAACATTATTTATTGTTGCTAATAATTAGGTATTTGCGATGATAAGTACTCGCAAATATCTCAAATTATTTACCTCGGATAAGTCGTCATAAAAAATAACAACGATGACATGTTGATGCATATATTAGGTATTTGTGACGATGAGTCATTGTGAAAAAATTAGGAAATATCATCAAACATTTGTGACAACATGTTGTTGCAATTACTTAATGGCACTAAAAAGTACTCTGGCACAAGTATTTTCCTAGCCAATTAGGCACGTAGTCGTAACAAATAGCAGTGGAATGTAGCTGGCCCTATAGATCAAAGATCTTTATTCCAGGAGCTTCTTGCGACGGCATGTCATTGTAAATAGTTGTGCTTTTAATATGTTGGCAAAAATTTTGGAGGTTTCAAAAAAACATTTGTGATGAAAAAAAAAAAAATTGTCACAAAAGGTGGTTCTAGAACTATCTTTAATTTTTTTCCCAAGTAAATTTGAATAGTGTCGTTTTGATTAGTAATTGCAATGACATTTTTATCCTTTTAAGTTGTCGCAAAAGGTTCTGCATATAAACCATAATGTAGAACCTCTTTCCTTTATTTTTCCTAACTTTTTTTCTTGTCTTTCTTTGATTCTCTCTTCTCCTTCGATCGTTATCCCTCCCAAACCCTTAAAAATATTCATTTTCTTTCACAAACAATCAGCATTTGACTACGACCAAATAATCCCCCGAAGTTCCAAAAAACAAATTTTCTTTGGTTTTTCTTCCCATTGCCACCACCTCCACCGCTGTTGTGGTTACCGCAACTCGTCACCACTGTCTTCTTGCTGCCAACCCTCGAATTTCCAACCCTAGTTTAGTGGGGTATTTTGTAAGTTTTTAGTTTTTTTTTTTTAATTTTGAAAAATATTGAAAAATGTAGAATAATTTGCGTAATGTTGAGAAATTTGTGCAATATGGTTGTGCTATTTCGAGAAATTTGTGTAATGTAGAGAAATTTGGATTGTGATTTTGTTGATATGTGGTGGTATGATTGTGATTATGTTGTTATAATGCTTAAAGTTTCAATTTGTGATTTTGTTGATTGTATTTGTTGATTTAGGTGATTTTCATGATATGTTTTGTGTTGGAAATTTTGTTGATATAAGGTTGTTGTCAATGAATTTAGGTGTATGATTGAAATTTTTTTGTCAAGTTTTTTGTTATAATCTTTATTATCTTTAAGTTATGTTTAAGGTATTTTTTAAAGTGAAATAAGTTATGTTTAAGTTAGTTGTTTATGTTAGGAATTTTGTTAATATAAGGCATGGTGGTAATAAAAAATTTGAATTAAGAAATATGTAAAATGTTGAAGTTATGAAAGAAACAATTTAATAAATTAAAAGATATTATATAATTAAAAAGGATTAAAATAGGGACATAAAAATTTAAAATTAAGAATTAATGATTTAATTAATTAAAAATTAAAATATACTATATAATTTAAAATTTTAAAAAGGGACATAAATTAGTTAATGAACTAATAAATGATATTATTTGGTTTTAAAAAATAAAATAGTAATATAATAAAAAATTAATTTAGAATTGCTTTAAAAAATAAATCTAATTAACGAATATACAAATAAAAAAATAAAATTTTAATAAAGATAATTAATGAATATAAAACAACATAATATAATTTGTTATTTTAATTAACAAGTAATTGGTATGAAAAATAAATCTAAATTAGAATTATATGTTATTATAAAATAATGAACAAAATTAATATGAAATAGTATTGATTAGTAATTATAATATTATTGTTTATACAAAATTTGTCTATTAATTATAATTAGAAACAATACAAATATTGGACATATTATTATCATAAAATTTGATACAATTTCATAAAATTAAAAATTGTGACTTTCTTCTAATATGGTTTGATATGTGAGTAATTGGATACTCATAAGAACAACGTATAGTGGTATGAATTTATGTTTTTATTTTGCAAACGTATGTATAAGTTAACCTTAGAATTATTTGAGGATTGGTACATAGCAACTGATGCTTAAATTGTCCCATTGGATAGTATGGTATTGTAATATACATATTTATCATTCAATTGCACTTGTGCTTTTGGTAGCTTTTGGTTCGTCTTCCTTTGTTCTCTAAGTGTACGCCTAATAGCACACCTAGGAGAATTAAAGGGAGATACGGCCAAAATTTCTACAAAGAAAGGGTATTGTGGGATGAGTGACACAATACATAAATTATAATACTTAAAAGGATAGGGTCTTACACTATAGATTTGGTGTAAAGGTCGTACGTAGAATTGCATACATACATATATTGACATGACAGATGATTATGTCTGTTATTGTTTATAGATGAAACGCTGATTGACAAATGTTAGATTTATATGAGGAACCAGTTGTCAGATGAATATTGGGATGGTTTGTTTGCTTTTATTGAGGTCATAAGGACTTATGCAAATTCAACTGGGTGTATTAGTTGTCTTTGTTTAAAGTATAGAAATCATGAGATGCTGCTAGTAGAAACAGTAAGAGCACACATACATCGATTTGGTTTTGATACAACATACATTAAATAGATTCACCATGGTGAAGTAGCAGTTTCAAATACTAGTCTAGTTCTAAATGAACCGGTCGACGAGGTACTTGCATTCATAAACGATGTTACTATGATTAATGATAATCATAATATGTTGGGTGAGACGTAAGTGGATATAGAAGATACGCTATATAATAAATACAATGATCTCTTATTTGAGCTCCAAGTGGGATTGTATTTGGGTTGCACTAATATTCATCATTGAATTTCTTAGTGAAATTGATGCACTTAAAAGAACTCTATAAGTGGCCTAATGAATGCATGGATGCCACCTTGAAGTTGTTGAAAGATTTATTCCTTGATGGGAACAAGTTACCTACTTTTCATTATGAGTCGAAGAAGCCATTGAATAAACTGGGACTGAGCTACAAAACAATTCATGTGTGTATGGATGATTGTGCTTTGTTTTGGAAGGAAAATGCTGATCTACAGGAGTGTCTAGTCTGTATCACAAGTCACTGGAAGAATAAATGGGAACGAAAGTTCCATGGAATGTACTCTATTACTTCCTTTTGAAGGATTAGTTGAAGCATTTGTATGCTTCTCGTCACACTGCTAAGGAAATGATGTGGCACTCATGTGGGTGATGGAATAATGAAGACTTAATGCATTATTTATATGACAATAAAAAGTGAAAGGTGCTAGATGAAAAATACCCTAACTTTGCACGTGAACCAAGAAATATTCGTTTAGGGCTAGCTATTGATGGTTTCAAACCTTTCAGGAACATGAGTCTTTTATACAGTATGTGGCTGGTGGTGATTACTGCTTATAATTTACCTCTGTAATTACACACCAAAGATTCATACCAGATGTTGACCTTCTTGGTTCTTAGTCTAAGTACCTTGGAAAAGGATATGGATATGTTCTTAACGCCTTTTATGGATGAGTTAAAAGCATTATGTGATGAAGGGGTTGTTGTGTGTAATGCTATTTTAAATACATCGTCTCATATGCTAGCTATAGTAGTTTATCTGACTGGAGTGGTCAAGGGTATTTGGCATGTCCATTGTGCGACAATGTAACCCGAGTAAAATATGTTTGTTGGGTATTGACATTGGCTTCTTATTACTCATTGTATAAGAAAAAACAAAAAGTTTGATGGTAAAGTTGATCGATAACCTCCTTTACCTCTAATATCTGTTCAGCAATAATTGGCTCAATTAGAAAAGGTTGAACATAGATTGCTTGGTAAAATGAGAAGTATGGTAGTAAAAAGCAAAAAAGACATCTGATAGAGCTTAATTGGATGAAGAAGAAAATATTTTAGGAATTACCTTATTAGACCTCATTGTTGTTACATCACAACTTACATGTCATGTATATCGAGAAGAATGTGTGTGACATCTTGTTAGGCATAATTTTCAACATCTATTAAAATAGTAAGGATATATACAAGGCGAGGATCGACCTGTAAAACATGGGAGTACATAAGGAGTTGCATTTGTAGGAGGAAGGTTATCGTTGGATAAAACCACATGCAGCCTACATATTGATCGCGAATGATAGTAAGAAGCTTTGTGAATTTTTTAAATTACTCTGATTTCTTAATGGTGTTTGCTTAAAATCTAAGGAAAAATGTGATTGAGGGGAACAATAAGATTATTAAGTTAAAATCACACAACTGTCATGTCATAATGTAGCAATTGTTGCCAACTGGGATTTGACCATTCATGACGAAAGAGATTTCGATGCAACAACAAAATTAAGAAATTTCTTTCAATTCATATGTTTAAGGACATTAAGGATAAGTGATATTTAGAGAAAGCCCAACAAGTTATTGTTCTTAGTTTATGCAAGTTAGAAACAATTTTTCCCTAACCTTTTTTAATAATATGGTTCATTTAGCAATGCACTTGCTAGAAGAAGCCATTCAAAGAAGACCTATTCATTTAAGGTGGATGTAGCCATTTGAACGCTTTCTTTGATCATTGAAGAAATATATAAAGAATCGTGCACGACTAGAGGGATCGATCATCGAGGCATATATTGTCAATCAAGCTCTAACTTTTTGTTCAATGTATCTAAGTGGCATTAAGACAAGATTTAACAAATGAGAGGAATTGGGTAGAGGATAAAGATGTTAGCATCAAGAAGATTTCTATTTTTGAAACTTGCTATCGTCTGATTAGAAAGATGGACCTGATCACGTAAAATGAGCATCTGTTGAAAAAAGCCAAGTGGTATATATTACACAATTGTACAGAAATGGAACAATATGTCCAGTAAGTATTACTCTAAATTTCATTTTATAATTGTGCAAAATAGAATTGTATCACTCACTCAAATTCCCTATTAAACGGTGACCATATGAAGGAGTTGAAGCATAGCAATCGAATCGGATCATTGGATTACATTCAAACAAGGGAGTTTCCAAACCCTTAATTTAAATTATGTACATCAAAAATTGGATCCAGATTGATTGTTTATCTTTAATTTATTCTTATCCTTTACTATTGATAGATGTTTAATCTTTGAAAGCACAATGCACTAGAGGCGACCAAGGAATTGGTTTTTCTTTCATCTGGTTCAAGCTTCTCTACTAGAAGCTATTCTTGTTGTGTGGTGAATCGAGTCAAGTTTCTATCATTCAATTGGGATATGAATCAAGCTACCCAGAATTTTGGTATTTGTATCCATGGACTAGATTATCAAACATATTATGGAGTCTTGGAGGAGATTTATGAATTATCCTACATAAACTATAATTCTATTATGCCTTTTAAGTATAAGTGGCTCGACACTCACCCAGAAAACAATAGAGTTTAACAATACAAAATAAAAAAAGGCATCTTTGTCAATGACTCATTGTACGAAAATGAACCATTTATTCTGGCACCTCAACTATAACAAGTTTTTTATGTAGATAATTGTTGAATTGTCCGAGCTGAAAAGTTGTTGTACATTTTGGACATTGGCATGTATGGGATTTTCTAGAAGCATATGTGAAAAATGTGACCGTAGTTCAAAATACTAAGTCTACAAATGTTGATTGAGTAGTGGAACTGATAGAGATTGACACCTTGACATGGAATTGATCTAATGTATCAACTAATGTTGTCACATCCAATGTTGATGTAATCTTGAAAGACACGTCCCTCAAAGAAGATGATGACTCTAATATGCTGGGAGAGAAGGATGAAATATTAGAGGAGTACGTTAATGAAGAAGGCATTGATTTGATGACAATGATGGCATAAATGATTGTGGCAAGAGCGTAGACATGAGCAATGACGATAAATAAAAATTATGTATAGCACAAACAAACATAAATGCATAGTATTTATATAATTACTTAAACATTATATTAAATTAATTTTAATTTGTAAACAGGTATTCATGTCTGGTACAGTCGCTACTTACGCTGGCTCATTGGGGGGAGCACAGCCTCCACCCAATCTATATAGACTTCCTTCATACTGTCAGTCAGGTATGCTAAAATCCAATTACAAAATTGTTAAAGTTATTCAGTCAATGTCTCTAAAATTTTGATTGATTTTTATAGCATTGAATGTCGCACCTTTAAGACGTACAGGTCGAGGTAAGGCAAAAGGTCATGAAATCACAACAATCATGGCAAAGGAGGGAAAGATCAAAGTCAAATTTGACGAGGACGGAGGCACCAGGAAAGCCGTTCCTAGTTTGAAAGTATGATCGTCATTCATACTAGAGATATATGTGAGCCATTTCACGATGCCTAGAAAGATGTAGACGACTGGCATGAGAGATCCATACAAAATTGCCTTTTGGTATTCATCCAACTTCATTGTTATAAATCTTCCTTAAAGTTAAACATAATAAAACTACTTAACATGAATGTGTTGCAAGATTGGTTTAACATTGATTACAACTACAAGTAAGGTATCCTTCATGTTGTAGATAGAAAGATAGCCAAATGCTATATGCAATAGTCAAGGGACCTATACAACTACTTCAAACAACTTGGTAGGGTAGAAAACAAGAGCATAGTTAGAGCCAACCCCACGAGGAACCTCGATTACAGGGGCTCTTGTTGTGATAGGTTCATGTCTACTAAGTTTCAGGTAATTGTACATCTATAAAGTTGGTGATTTATTACATATACTAATTTCAATTTTTCTAATGCTAAATATAATTCCAAATAGAAAAATTCATAAACAAATAAAAATAATCATGGCAACCAGAAGTGGTCAAGCTTACATGGTTAGATATCGTACTCACAACATCACGACAAGAAGGTCAGTAAGACTTTTTAATTACTATTTATAGTAAAAGTTAACTTTGATATTCAATTAAACAATTTTAACATATTCCAAGTGTTGAATAAGCCAACATGACAATAAAACAACGGATGTCTGTCATAGACAACTAGGGTGACATGCATCATCATGGGGACACCTAGGTTAACCCCCAGGTAAAGCAGACTTTTGTAAGTATTTTTATTTTTTAATATTGTATTCTCTTATTCAAATTACTCTATTTATTCATAGCATGTGTTTACTCTTATTTGTGTAGAATTAGGTGGAGGGGGAGAAATCAACCTAGGGGACATAGTTTGCTTTTGGTTCAACTTTGAAAGCTGTTAATAAGGAGGGAATTTTGGAGCAAGTTCTGGGTACATGTAGAGGACACAAGACTAGCATAGGGCCTTCATTCCCGAAGAAGATTTTCTTTGGTACTTCTTCATCCTCTGGCCCCCAATAGGACGGAACATCCTCGGTGTTTATTGACTCGCATGTGGAAGAATATGCGCGAAGATTGTATGAGCAAAACTTGCAAATGTATGAGAACCAAAAGAAGATGATGGAGTCTGTTGTCGGATATCTCGATGGCCTAAGGCCCAAAGACAAGATCCAACAAAAAGCCTAACCTGGACCATTAATCTCAAATAGAATAGAGGTTGAGATGACCAGTTGACCTCGTCACTCTAGTATAAGATCGAGATTAAAAAACTTTGTATCCTCCACCCATTAGTATGCCCTACTTCAAAACAAACAAGAATGGGTAAAGCCAATAGTCGAGATAATGTGCATGAAATTATGGCCACTAACATGGGACTTGATGCAATTTCTACACGTGCACAGGCACCATGCATAAAGATTGGTGTAGAAGATGAAGATTCCTACCCCAATTATTAATATTCTAATCATTTTTCCATGTTGAAGCATCTTACAAAGGGGAGGTGTTGAGAAGAAGGGGAAGAAGGACACACGAGTGAAAACACAACAAAAATAGAGAAAAACTCTCCTCTGTTGAGATCAAACAATCTCCCTTCTTTCATTTGTGGAGATCTTGTGTATTTTATAAAAATTCTCTAATAAGAAAAAATATAGTAGATGTAGCTCATTAAAGAGTGATCCACTATAAATCTGTGTCCCCTTATTTTCATCCTTTCTTTTACATTTTTACTGCATTAATCCATAGGAACTATGAGTGATAGGTGAAGATTATTACGTTGATCATTTTCCAACATCAACAATTGGCGCTAAAAAGAGGACCTTCATCTTTTAAAGGATGAACAACCATCATCAAACAATCAACAATCATTATGGTGACCACTTGTATTAACTGTACTGGAGCCAACACCTACAACTCCATCACCCAAGGAGAAGCCAAATTAGTTGAAGGTGGCCGAAGACCAAGAAGAGATAGACAACCTTCACAAACCACCTTTCTAGAACAAAAAGTGGACAGAATGAGGAGACTGCTTGAGAAAATTTTGGTAGCCTTGGATGATCTTCAAGGGAGTAACCCTTCAGGTGGTAACCCTAAGAGAAACAACAAGACTGAGGGTGGTTGATAGGGAAGGGCTAACTCTATAGGTAGCCAAGAATGAAGGAGAAAGCAAAACAAGTTTGGCTTCATGAAGCTGGACTGCTAAATAAGCGAAGGCAAAACATAGGTCTACCTCTACTTCCCCCTAGACATGATGCCGGACCAAACGCGACCTCATATCGAACCGGGGGTGACTTAAAGGACCAGCTTAGGAAGAGAGATTTGAGGGACTACCTATGTATGAGAAGAGCTAAATCAATGGGAAATGATCCCAATGTGGACGACCAACTAGATGTTGACCAACCAACAAGCAGCCAATAAGTCAAACCCAACATAATAGCTCAATAGGAAGAGCAACAAATCCAAACCATGCTAGGACTCCCTACAGGCAACATTAGGCAACTAGAAAGTGATGTTGGAAGTCTAGAAGAGAAGCTCGACATCCACCATGAGGAAGAAATCTTGTACATAACTCCATTGGCTCCTTCCATTATGGAGCCACCTCTTCCAGAGGGGACTAAGCCTCCACAAATGACTCGTTACAAAGGACTCATAGACTCAAATGACCATATTCAAATTTATGAGCCATACATGGAACTCTGTGGAGTTTCACAAGAAATCATGTGCAAAGCCTTTGACCAAACCCTCTCTAGGTTTGCAAGAAGGTGGTTTAGACTGTTGAAGTCAAGAAGCATAACCTGCTTCCAAGACTTGAAGGTAGCCTTACTTAACTAGTTTGTAGGGGTGGGATCCCTACCACCAGCCAAAGAGAAACTAAGATTTATTACTCAAGGGCCAAATGAATCCTTGAAGGATTGGCTCACAAGATTTACTAGAGAAGTAGTTGTGATGGGAAGAGTCTCAGAAGATGTTGTCGTTATGGGGGCACTAAGTTGCATGTGGACAGATATCCCTTTTAGGGATGATCTTGACTGCAAGGGACCCAAAACGTACTGAGAATTCTTAGAAAGGGCCCAAGGCTACATCAACTAGAAGGAGGTCAAATTTTATTTAGAAAAGCAATGGCAAGTAGTAGTAATAGCTTTCAAGCACTAAGGGACCAGTCTATGACCCCCTACCAATCCCTTTAGATTGAACTATTATCACAAATAATAACAAATGGCAAAGGCAAGAAGACAACAGAGGTCAACTTCAATAGAGGTACGACAACTATCACGGTCTCACTACCTCAATAGACAATATCTACCACCAGATTGGTCACAGGGATGATAAGAGCAGAAGGAATGACAAGGAAATGGTCATCCAAACAATCGAAAAAAAATGACGCACTGTTGCATGAGGAAGATCGATGACCAAATGAGGACAACACACACATAGGGCTGATTTGTACTATCTATTGGGGGGCCATACCCTAGTGGCGACTCCTGTAGGTCCTAGAAGAACTATGCTCAAGAAGTGAGAGAAAACACAAAGAAACGATGCTAGAAGGTGTCGATGAGTAGGCTTGCCAAGGCAGAGAGGTACGAGGAGATAGAATAACTTTTTCAAAGGCAGATGACCACAAGTTTCATTTTCCTTAAAATGACGCCTTGGTGGTCGAGGCTATGATCGAGAACTATTCTACGTGCTGAATCTTGGTGGATCATGGTAGCCCTATCAGTATCATCCACTCAGACTGCTTGAACAAGATGGGAATCTCTTTGGACTAGACCATGCTGAATTCTCGACCACAATACGAGTTCACTAGGGATAGCCTAATTCCTAAGGGGATGGTTACGCTACCAATCATAGTAGGAGAGAAGCAAAGAATAGCAACAATCATATCCAACTTCTTTGTAATAAAGGACAAAGTCAAATTCAATATAGTGATAGGGAGGCCAACATTGAGGGCCTTGAGAGCCATAAGCTCTATCTATCACCAAATGGTGAAGTTACCTACTCCCTATGGAGTGGGTGAGATGAGAGGAAACCTATACGAGTCTACACAAACATACTTTGACACCATCTAAGCTTATGCCAACCCCAGAAGATGGAGATAAGGATGGTGCATGGAGTTCCACTAGTAGAAGAACATACCTCTTTCATCACTGATAGGATGGTGCATGAGTTGCTAAGCTTCATGGATTCCTATCCAGGTTACAATCGAATTCCCATGCATCAACGAGACCAAGAACATACCTCTTTCATCACTGATAGGGGGTTGTACTATTATCTCATCACGCCTTTTGGATTAAAAAATGCCAAGGTGATATACCGGCATTTGGTAAGTAAAATGTTTGCCAAACAGATTGGAAAAACAATAGAGGTATACATGGATGACATGTTAGTTAAGTCTATGAAGGCGAGGCTCTACATTTCACATCTAGATGAAAGATTCAACATCTTGAGGAAATACAAGATGAAGCACAACCCTTTGAAGTACACATTCGTTGTGACATCTAGGAAGTTTTTGGGATTTATGATTAGCAGGCAGGGAATAGAAGCTAACCCCAAAAAAAAAATCCAAGCTTTATTAGTTATGTAGGCCCCTCAAAAGCGTAAGAAGTTACAAAAGCGTACAAGATGTATGGCAGCACTTAACTGCTTTATCTCTAGAGTGACTGATATGTGTGTGCCATTTGTTAACATCTTAAAAGGGAGGAAACCCTTTGGATAGACAAAAGAATGCAATGACACATTCAAACACCTAAAAGGCTATATGGGAGAAACCCTACTACTGTCTAAAGCTCTACTAGGAGAAACCTTGCAAATTTATTTGGCTGTCTGACCTCATGCTCTAAGCTCTGTTTTGTTTGGACATAATTGCCCATTGATTAAGTAAGCAAGCAATTGCTTGATGCAGAAAAAAGGTATCTCGAAATGGAAAAGCTCACCTTGGCCCTAATTATGTCAACAAGGAAACTAAAGAGGTATTTTCTAGAGCACAAGGTAGTAGTGTTAAAAAAATACCCCTAAAGATAAGCCCTAAAAAACCAAAAACCTCCAGATGACTATTGAAATGGTCAATCGAGCTAAGCTAGTTTGACAATAAATACAAGCCTAGAATGGCAATCCAAGGGCAAGCCCTAGCAGACTTTGTAGTTGAGTTCACAACTCTGCCAGGAGGCATTGAGAAAGAAGTAGAGGAAAACAAATTGACATGGGAGTTATATGTCAGTGGTTCCTCAAATAAGCATGGTGGAGGTGCAAGTGTTATGTTGGTAAGTCCCAAGAACCATAAGATCATGGGGGTAGCAAGGTTCAAATTTAGAGCATCAAATAAAGAGGCTGAATACGAAGCATTGCTCATAGGATTAAGGCTCACCCAAGATCTGAAGGCAGATCCTTTTAGGATTTATAGTGATTCTTAGCTCATCATAGACTAGATCTCAAACGAGTATAAGGCAAAAGATGAGACGATGCTAAAAACCTGTAGAAAGTCAAAGAAGAACTTTCCAAGTTCTAATATTAAGAAGCCAAACAAATACCACGTACTAAAAATAGCAATGCGGATGTGTTAGCTCGCTTAGCCACATCCAAAGACTCTAACCTATTAAGAGTCATCCCATGTGGAAATCCTAGAATTTCCCACCATTTACCAGGAAAGGGTAATGACCCTTTAGGAATTAACCCGCAAGACCAAGGGGACCCAATTGGAAGCTAAAATGGTAGCCAATGAGGTAATCCTAAGGGAACCAACGAGACTATGAGTGGCCAACGAGGAAGAATTCATTGGTACAATGGTGGTGGACCAAAGGGAGAATTGGATGACCCCTATAATCTCATTCCTCTTAAACGGAGAGCAAATCCTTGATTCTTTAAAGGCCAAAAAGACACATTACAAGTCAACACACCACTTGCTACATGACAACATGCTCCATTACCGAGGTAATTCCACTCCTCACCTCCGGTGCCTCACTAAGGGTGAAAGGTTGCAAGAACTTGCAAAGATACTGAAGGCCTATGTGGAAACAATTCTAGAGGACAATTGTTGGCTACAAGACACTAAGACAAGGATACTACTTGCCTACCCTAAAAAAGGACAACTACAAGTATACCCAAAAATTGACAAATGTTAATGTTATGCCATGTGCCAAGATCCTACATAAAAAACTTGACGTCAATCTTAAACCCGTGGTCAATTGTCCTCGGATGCAATTTTGCATGCAACAACATGCCCGCCCTCAATGAAGTCCTTTATCACTTGACAGTTCCAAACAATATGCTTACTGTTCTTACAAAATCTTGGTTCCTTAGCATTAGCTATTGCCTCACTATTATCACAATACAGCGATACCACTTTATCCAAACCAAGAACAACCTTAAGATCCCCAAAGAACTTGCGGAGCCATATTACTTCTTTCAATGCATCACTAGCGATCACATATTCTGCCTCCATTATTGAATTTGAAGTGTAATCTTGCTTGACACTTCTCTAAACGATGGCACCACTGCCCAGAGTAAACATAAAACCAATAGTCGATCTTCTTGAATCTAGACAAGATTGGAAATCCAGACAAAACGAATACCCTCGAGTCTTTCTCAAGTACTTGAAAATATGCTTGACAGTAACCCAATGGTTAGGTCTTTGATCTGACTGAAATTGACTTACTATCTTGACCGCATAACTAATATCTGGTCATGTGCAAAGCATGGCATACATGAAACTACCCACTATCGAAGCATAAGTAACCTTTTTCATGTATTCTCTTTCTTCATCAGACTTTGGTGAGTCTTAGAAAGAGTAATTCTAGACCTAGATGGCTGCCCATCTTTCTCGGAATCCTACATTACATACCTTTTGAGAATTTTATCTAAGTAGCCTCGCTTGGGATAAAGCTATCATTCTATTCTTCCTATTCCGAAAGATTTGGACATCGTGATTATAATTAGCTTCACCCAATTCTTTTATGTCAAACTACTTGGTAACTATAATTTGACTAATGACAACGCCTTAATGTCATTGCCAATTAGTAGAATGTCATCTACATAAAGTAGTAGAAAAACCACATTCCCATCCTTAATGTATTTGTAAACACATGGTTTATCCACATTTTGTGCAAACACAAAAATCTTGATCACTTGATTAAATTTTATGTTCCAAGAATAGGAAGCCTACTTAAGTCTATAAATTGACTTTAGTAGTTACAAACCTTACCCTCTTGACCTATGGCCTTGAACCCATCTAAATGTACCATGTATATGGACTCATCAAGATAGTTATTTAGAAAAGCTGTCTTGACATCCATTTGTCAAATCTTGTAGTCAAGACTGGTAGCTATAGACAAGAGAATACGAATAGATTAAGCATGTCTACAAGTGAAAAGGTTTCCTCATAATCGATTCCTTCCTTTTGCGTGTATCCTTTAGCTATTAGTCTAGCCTTATAGGTTTTGACTTTTTTAACTACTCCTCTCTTTCTCTTATAAATCCACTTACACCCCATGGGTTTTACCCCTTCGAGAAGATCCATAAGCTCCTAGACCCGATTAGTCTCCATAGACTTTATCTCTATGTTCATGGCCTATGTCTAGAGTTTCGAATCAGCATCTTCTATAGCCTCTTTGTAAGTGTAAGGATTCCTATCATGTTTAACCGATTCAGCCAAAAAGGCTACACCATTGAACATATACCTCACGGGTTAACGCCTGATTTTCTCACTATGACAAAGCCCCTTAGGTTGTTGTTCGATTGGTTTGTCTACACTGATTGGAATAATTTAATTTGGAACCCCCGAAGTGATCAAATCGCTCGCTAACTCCTCTAGCACCACTTTGTTTCTAGGCTTAAAGTCACCCATATAACTTTTTTCAAGGAATATTGCATTAATTGAAACCATGATTTTATTTTCCTTTGGGTTATAGAAATAACCCTCTTTAGTCCCATTTGGATATCCTACAAACACACAAACTTCTAAACGCGGTGCTTCCGACTTATTCACTTCCTTAAACAGGACATGTGTTGGACATCCCCATATCTGAATATGGTTAAGGATATCCTTTTCCTATCCACAACTCATGAGGAGTTTTAAGAACCAATTTTGAAGGTACATTATTCAAAAGATAACATGCGGCTTGTAGTGCATATCCCCAAAAGGATAAAGGCAATGATGAATAACTCATCATGGATCTAACCATGTCCATCAAAGCCCTATTCTTTCTCTCAGATATGCCATTCTGTGTGGAGTGCCTGACATATTCAAATGGGATAGAATTTCATTCTCTAATAAGTCTTCCAAGAACTCATAAGAAAGGTATTCACCACCTCAATCAAATAGAAGTGCCTTTATAGGTCTACCTAATTGCTTTTCAACTTCTGCCTGAAACTCTTTAAACTAGTCATAAGTTTCACTTTTGTGGTGCATTAGGTATACATACCTATATCTTGAGCAATCATGAATTAAAGTGATGAAATGCTTATACCTTCCTTGTGCCTGGATATTCATAGGATCACAAACATTGCTATGCACAAGTTCTAGAACCCCTTTGGCCCTATTGCCTTTAGACCCAAATGGTTTTTTGGTCATTTTACCCTCCAAACAAGATTCACATTGTGGTATAGATTCCACCTTTAAGTGACTTAAAGGTCTATTTTTTACCAACCTTTGAATTCTAAGGTTAATATGACCTAGTCGCAAATACCAAAGATAAGTCTTATTAAAGTGTGAAGTTTGAAGTCTTGTAGTGTTATTTTCATTAACCTCAGTGTTCAATAGTAAGTCCATCTTAGGTTTGATAAAATATAGATTATTTTGCATTCATTCATTATAGATAAAAGATTTGTTTTTACAAATCACCACTTTATTATTAAAAGAAACTACATAAGAGTCTTTAAATAAACAAGCTACAGAAATCTAATGCCTTTCAATTTAGTAACATAAAAACAATCTCGCAAAATTAAACTCACATAATTGTCAAAATAAAGATGGATGTCTCCTACTGCTTCAGCTAACACTAAGGATCCATTACCTAATTGAAGTGTGAAGTTTTCATGTAGCATACTTCTCGTTTCTTTGAACCCTTGTAGAGAAACACAAACATGATTAGTTACTCTAGAATCTATGACCCAAGTGTTACTGGATTCCTCAACCAAACAAGTTTCAAGAACCAAAAGATCACACCTATTTCCTTGGGAAAGGAAGTCCTTACAATGCTTTTTGATGTACCTGACCTTCTCACAGAAAAAGCACTTGAGCTTCTTTGGGTTCTTCTTTTTCTTCTTCTTGTTCTTGCCGTTTATAAGAATAGAAGACTTCCCATTCTTAGCTTGTTGCTTCTCTCCTTTCTTAGAGTTGGGATTAGAACCAGAGGCAGCTGCCAAGTTGGCCTCTCCACCAGTAGGACTTCCCTAATTAGATTTTTAAACTCTGTAACTGCTTCATTAACTCAGTCAAGGTCATATCCCTTCTATTGCTTAAATTAAATGAAGCTTTAAAAGGGATAAACTTCTTAGATATAGTCTCAAAGATCATAGTCATCTATGTTTTAGCATCAATGTCAGCTCCATTGCTTTGATCCTCAACGAGGTGTCCTATGACAAATATCATATGCTCCTTCATAGGAGTCCCTGGTCTTTGTTTGCAATTTAAAAGTTTTCAAAGAGCCCTTTGCCATTTTGTTAGGGCCTAGCCTCCAAACATGTCCTCAAGATTATCCAAGATTTGCTTTGTAGTCTCATAATCTTCATGTTGAGCCTACAGTATGTTATTGATGCTGGCTAGAATCATTACCATCTTTCCAGCAATCATTTGCTTAGATTTGCTCATTATTAGAATCTCCCATAAGCTCAAGAGGACATAGAGTTGTCAGCACAAATTTCAATTTCTCAAAGGACAGGACGATATTTAGGTTCCATTTCTAATCATTAAAATTCTCATTGGTTAATTGGTTTTTGTCAAATATTAATGATAAAGCATTTTTAGACTTTTTTAATATACAATAAAGAATCATATACCAAACACAAGCAAACATACCATAATAATTTAGTAAGATAACACAATCATGTAAAACATACCATGTGTTTATGTGTCAAAACCTTGAAAAAATCACAACTCTACAATAATTCCTAACTTAGAATTTAACAAGCCGCCTAGGAGAGACTTGCCAAATTCAATTAGGAATACAAATCCCCTCCTGATTAATATATGCCGTCCAGGACCCAATTGATCTAGCATATATTAATAATTGTTTCTTTAGCCATTAATTTTATTAGCAGAGCTCCTAGGGGAGGTTAATAATAAAATCAATATGAGTGTATAATCATCATTTTAATATTTTATTTTATTTTATGATTTATAATCACCACCTAGGGGTGTGCAATGATAAATCATGCTAAAATACCTTACCTACTCAGAGATCCAACTCGGTACATAATGAAGTCCTTTCCTAAGGGTCAAAACCACCATGTGCTACCTTAGACAAATGATGGAGGCCGTAGGTCCTCTCTTCAAAAACCTTTTCTTGCTCAATCTTTTGAAATCAAGGTTTATTTTAAAAACAACATACATAGCAAATCATATTCTAATGCATACAAGCAAAGCGATATGCAAAGTTACAAGCAAAATAATAATAAATAGCAGTAATATTATGGTCTCACCCTAGAGTAAAGAAATTCAAGATTACAAAAGATAAATCAAAACATATTATTAATTCATCATCCTTGAATCTTCAAATTGTTTCCTTCTTCATGTATTATCCATCTTCAAGTCTTCAATCCTGCATAGATCGAATACTCCATATTTTTATTCATATCCAAATTTAATGTTTCTTAGAATTGTCTAAAAAAAAATCAAAACTGCATTGAAAAACACATCATTTTTGAAAGTCCATAGCTCTCTGCTGGCAGGCCGATTTGTGTAATCAACCTACTGGTCATGACCATCCGGCCTACCAAACCTCATAGTTCAGCCCACTACCAAAACCATTAGAATTCTGCTCCATAGATGGCCTATTGAACTTGAGGTTTGACCTATCGATTTATGACCATTGGCCTGCCGAACCTGAGGGTTCAACCTACCAACCAAGCTAAATTCACGTTTTATAGAAAATACAATTTTTATGTAGTTTTTAAATCTTATTTTCAACAATTCAAAAGCATAAAATTAGAGACTTAAGAAATACCTGTGGAAAGCTATCATCCATCTTCTAGATCCTTTTTCTCAAATGGTTATTTAATGACAAAATACTTACAAATTTAAAATTAAACAATAATTCCTAGATGTTGATGATAGACTGCCATCTAATTACATGAAAAAAAAAACATAAATACATATTTTAACATCTAAGGAACCATAACTAGCATAAATTAATTAATTAAATAATAATTTAATCAACCATATTTAATTAATAAGCATTCACCATATAATTCCATGACAACATAAATATATAAAAATCCTAGGGTGTCAACTCTCTAAAAAATTAAATTCAAGTACAAGAGAGATCAGGATCACATAATTTATTCATATAGCATAATCACAAACTTGTAAATTTACATAAAAACCTTGCTCTGATACCAATTGTTGGAAAAATAATACGTAGTAGAAATTTAAATTTTTTATATAGAGTAATTTTTTAAACACAAGTTTGACATATTATATGTATAAATTAACCAGATCTTACTAACCTTATTTGTTGAAGAGCTCCTACAATCGATGCAGAGAAGAACATTCTAAAAGAGCCTCAACCAACTAGTCTTCTTTGTTATTATTTATCAACGACCAGAGTATGTGTAGGTATACCTCATACAGCTCTTTCCCAGCGACTTTCCTTCTAACCAATTGAGAAATACCCAATACTACCATTCGTGATTTGTGAACAATAGCTTTTTAGGGGGGTTTTAAAGACTTATAGTATAGAGTGCTCACTCTTGATCTTTCAACTGATCTGAATAACTATGAAGTCTCACTCCCTATTTATAGGTTAGACCCATGGATTAGTCCTTATCAGATAAGGCCTCAAAAATTCAAATTTGGATCAATATATGATAAAATCGTGTAAAAACATGTGATCAGATTATCATTCAGTCAGTAGGCCGAGTTGGCAAATTAGTCTACCGAACTCCATCGGCTGGCCAAACTTGAAGGTCAGCCGACCGAACTTATAATAAATGATCCCTACAAATTTTTTATTTCCCACCTGAGATTTTTTTGATAAAGCCTCAGTTTTAATTCAAATAACCCAATAGAGAAATTATCTGATTAAAACAACCATATCTAGATAATATCTAGGAAAATAAATATTCCTAATAATTAAGCAAGCTTATCTTGAATTAATTTTCATAAATTTATTTCAACCAATAAATATATATGAATTAACTAATCCTATCGAATTTCAACCAATCTAATAATTTAACATAAGTCACCAATTTATTGGAAAAGCATGCCGTGTCATTATAGAATTTATTATGAGCTAGCAAAAAAAGGACCTGATGGACCTATATATAGTTCAAGTTTCTGATAATTATGAAACCCAATATCCTAGATATACATTTTATAATTATTAACTCAATGCTACTCCACTAAAAGCTTCAAGCTGTACCCTCAAACTATATAGAATTATAAAGCTTGAATGGCTAAGTATCCATGACATATCATAATGAATCTATCCCCATAGGATATCCACAATTGACTTAAGGATAAATTCTATCTTACCTTCCTGATTATGTTTCTCTTAAATTCCATTATCTCACCATTAAAAAACTTACCATCCAAAGACAGTATACTATTTGGTTATACCTATGTATCCAAATGGTTAAGCACTCTAGTCTTCTAATTACAGGATAACGCATATAAGAGGATATAATCGACTCCTCAAGAGGAGCTATGGATTCCATATCTATGAATAATAAGTCTATGTTATCAAGAGTCATATCTCCAACATACCAGTATGTGTGCCATCATAAATTGTGGATATCACCCTTTGGTACATCAAAAGACATAAGCCAAAACAACAGGCCCACTATTCATCTCAAGATTAAGATACAACACATATGATTGTTTAAAGTGAATTAATTTGCTAAAATAGAATTATTAATCCAAATCAATTATACTTTATGTCCTGATCCAATACATAGTCACCTATGACAATGCGCCAATGTTTCTAATTGCGAAGTCCACTTACAATGGCCTAGACAAACTATCTCCCATTAGGGATATAGACAACATAACAATCTTTGTATGAATAAAGTACCCAAATTTATTCCCTCGATTGTAGATCTTATGATTTAGAGCATCACCTTTAGAATCATGTATTCTGCATAATCTGTCTATCATATGCCTGATTATAAAGGCTTAAACTAATAGTCTTAGATTTTTATTTGCTTATCATATATTCAACAAATATTAACATAAAGAGGACAATCAATTTGGTATATGAATAATAAATAAACTCTTTATTAATAAAAATTTCTCCAAAAACATATTACATTTTTACTCTTTAGGGCATATATGTCTAACAAACACTTCACACCATGTTCCGCTAGAATTCACTTGAGGATCATATTTCCTGGTTAAAAGACCATGCTAGTCTAAATTATCAAGGTGTATTGGTTTGTTCTTCAAAAATCATTTAATGCCCTTAATTTGTGAGTTATGTCAATGTTGTCATGTTAATCACACACATACACACACACTTTAAAAGTTCATAAGTTGAATTGTTTCAGATCCAAGTTAAATGATAATGTGAAGTTTTTTTTTATAGTTAAATTAGTTGGATTAAATTTAGAGAACACTCTTGTTTCATGACTATACATTTTTTTTTTCGTTCACTTTAAAATCATTCATTAGTTGTGCATACAGTCTATGATTGTCCTTTCCTATGTGCACACTACACTCACTATCACACTGTTTTTTTTCTAATCAATAATGTTCTATTCTAAGATGATTGTCTTGTTCACACACTGCACTTGTTCATTTTTTTTATTTTGTCAAAACAATACCTCTTGAGGATCTTGCTTCCATAATGAACACATTTTCTCATATGTCGACACGTTGTTCTATATGATTTCTATTCACACATATTTTTTTTATGATGTTTTCTCTATTCCACTTACACATGCTTTTGATGTATCAAATTAGTTTTATAAACTCAGTGTGTAGGTATATGAAATCTCAAGAAACAAGAGACTCAAAATCTCAATCAACGTCTTTCATTGTCAAATAGAGGATCAAATGGACTTGATCTAATTTTCCTTTAACCATATGTCTTCTTGTGCTCTTACTTCGTTTGTGTTTCTTGTACATGAAATCTCAAGAAACAAAAGACTCATAACATCAATCAAAGTCTTTTCAATGTCAAATAGAGGATTAAACAGACTTGATCTAATTTCCTCTAACCATATGTATTCTTGTACATCTGCTTCATTTGTGTTTTTTTTCTTATACATCCCTGATATGCAAAACAAGTCTCATTGAGTCCAACGCTTACTTTTTAGACATTCGAGAAGATAAAACATACTGAGAGCATGATGAACGATTTTTTTCATTATAGCTGTTTAAGGCTATAAGTGGTTTCATTAGAAATCATTCAAACATTTGTAACTATTTATCATATTTATGGTCTCATATTCAATTTACCCATTAAATCACAATTAACTTGTCTTTGGTAATTGATTTCTAAAGGCTTTATATATATCCTTAATGGGAAGATTTTATATTCTGAAAAAATAAGCCTTTCTTGTTTAGTGTTGAACACTTTGGTTTGGTGCCTATCGCCTCTCACTCTCTTAATCCAGTTTATACGCTATTGTATTGAGCGTTGAGCTATAGAAGATTCAAACCACAATTCTTGAAACTCCATTTACAGTCCAAACAATTGCATCAATGGCAAGAGATTAGTTTTAAATAAAGCTTCCACTTTTTTTTATTTAGTGCAACTGGTTATATGCATGATATTTAGAATCTATTTTATGTTCAAATTCTTTCATTTAGTATCCAAGCATGTTTAGACTCTGTCTTGATGCTTAGAACTCATTTGGATAAGTTTGAGTTTTAATAAGTTTTTTGTACAATGGTGTATATTCATAAAATTTATTTTTCTTCAGTTTTTGTGAAAAATAATGTTTCAAATTATTAGGAAATTGAATTTCTACCAATTATGTGATTTGAAACATAAAAAATGGTGCTAAAATAAGTGAGAATGAGTCGGGTTTTATTTGGGTCTGTAACAGGTCCAAACTAGGTCAAAATGACCTAGATGAAGGTTGAAGATGACAAAAATGACATCAAAGGGTCAAAAACAAAATTTTTTTGGCTTTTCAGAAATTGCTGTCCTTTTTCTTTAGTAAAAAAAATGACTTGTCGTTTA
Organism: Artocarpus hirsutus; assembly: GCA_946598075.1. Lineage (NCBI taxonomy): Eukaryota > Viridiplantae > Streptophyta > Magnoliopsida > Rosales > Moraceae > Artocarpus > Artocarpus hirsutus. The sequence continues at coordinate 8,646 of CAMOHE010054364.1, read as the reverse complement.
AACGACACATTGTTTTTGGGTTGAAAACTGTCGTTTCTTATGAAACGACAGGTTGTTTTTGTAATTATTTTTGACTTTTTTTTTAAATAAAAAACTAAAAAAATTATTATTTGTGTATTTTTGCACATTTGTTTTGGAATCTTGCAAAATAAATTTTTTGAAATTTTGTAAAATTCAAAATTGTGTCATTTATCTTATATTAAATTTTGAAAAATTACTTTTATCCTAGAATTCATTCAATTCTTGCAAATTAAGTATTTTAGGCATTTCTAAAATTTATTTGGTGATTAAAATTATCAAAATCTTGTGATTTACTTAGAAATGTATAAAGTACACCTGTTTTGTTGACTTTTCTATGATAATATTTATGATTAAATACGAAATTATAAGTTAAAAATTTTAGTAAATTATTTTAGAAATGCATAGAATTACTTACTGATTAACGTTTCTAAAATAAAATAATGTTTATTTTATATCAAATTTGTTAAGAATTGATAGAATTTGGCTATTTATTTTAGAAATAATTAATTTTATGCATAATTTATAGTAAAAATATTTTTATACATAAAAATAAATGTCTAGTGCTGTATATAATTTTGAATAATTAGAGAATAGTCATAGTATCTTTGATATACAAAATTATATTAAGTGTTTTTATCACATATGGTGAAAGGACATTAAATTTTGATTATTCATATGTAATATGATAAATTTTATCCCACAAGAATTTTTATTATATTTAATATGATTAGTTAGGAGGATATATTAAATTATTTTTCTTAATTTACTCACAGGAATTAAAATAAAAGAATATAATTTGATAAGTGTCATCATAAAAATATATGAATCTATTTGAATTGAAAATTTAGCCCATAGCCAATTTTTATATCATTTGATACATATTTTATTGCATGTATTTACATTGGCAAAACATGACATATAGTATTATAGCCACAATTTAGCATGCATGTTTAATTATGCAGCAATACAAACTATGAACTATTCTGATTTTAAATGCAATATTCCTAAACTTAAGGGTGATAATTGTAAAGTGTGGAAGAAGGGAATTCTCATTCATTTGTGCTGGATAGACATTAACTAAACTATCTGTAAAGATGAACCACTTGCCAGTATAGAAACTAGCCAACCAGATGATGTTAATCAATATAAAAAATGGGAGCGATCTAATCGCCATTGTGTCATGTTCATAAAGACCAAGATCTCGGTTAGTAAACATGGTTCATTGGAACAGTATGATAATGTACAAGCTTTGATGAAGACAATAGATGGGCAGTTTGCATGATTAAACCACTAGTAGAAATTGTAGATTACATGACGGTTTAAAACCGTCGTAGTATGTTTTCACAACAGTTAAAAAACCGTCGTGTAATCATCCGTCGTGGTACCAACACAACTTTTCACGATGGTTTTTTACTATCGTGGAATCCTTATTTTGGCGGGGTTCTAGGAACTTAGGACGAGACTACCACTGTAACGCCCCCCTTCCGGACGTCACAGATGTCGTTACATTCGTTCGTTAAAACATTAATTGAAGCAAACTATTAAAATTAATAACATACATTTGAAATCATAGTTTGGAAAAGCATTCCTAGAATCTTTACATACATTTTTTTTATACAAAAATACAATTTATGAGAAATTATAATCTTTCTTAATTAAAACAATTTGCTTTTCCATAGACATTGTATAAATAGTATGCTAATATCATTTAAAAATTAAATGGTCCTTTCAAAATAGAATAAAATTTCTTTGAACATGTCTCGGCCGGCAGGCCGAACTTTTAACTTCGGCAGGCTGAACTAAACCGGCAGGCCGAAGGTCACCCATCGGTAGGCCGTCCGAGGCCTTGCAGAATGGAGTTTTCAAAATCCACAAGATCGGCAGGCCGATGCTTGGCAACCGACAGGCCGATTGGAAAACTTCAGCAGTCCGACCAGTATGGTCGACAGGCCGAACCTTTAAAAAATTTTTTGATAACAAGTTTTAAAGCTTTAAATGCGGAAGAAAAATTTATAAAAATACAGTAAACAAACATTTGCAAAATTTATAAAAATTATACTTAAATTATAAAACATATCCTTAAAGTTATAAACATAATTAAAGTTGAAAATCATAGCTTATTCCCTTAACATCTCTTTCTTTGGCATTCTTCCATTTGCAACCATCTTCCTTAGCTCACACGCCTGTCATTGTCCTCCGTCTACTCCATATCTTTCTTACCCTTATCTGCAACATGATGAAAAGCTTAAAATAAGCCAATGCTTAGTAAGTAAATTATAATTCTCACAATTAAAAACATTTCATGAGCATCATCATCATCAACTTAAAAAAATTTCATGAACATCATCATCATCATCATCATCATCATAATAGTGCACTAGGCACATTTTCATAGGAACATATCTTTCATTACATCATTCATATTAAAACTTATCCATTTTATCTTAAGGGGCCCAAGTGTTGTTGCACCATAACATCATTATCATAGGCACGCCGTCATGAGAGGAGAGGGGTTGCAAAGCCCAAACCAAACATGACATGTCTAACCTTTGGGACATCATAAACATGAACGTAAACATTGGGTGTGCAACACTTATTTAGGTGATACATACATTCATACTTATACTTTCATACTTTGAAAAACATTATCATGAAAATATGCATAAACTTTCATGCCTTAAACTTCATGAAAAATCATCATGAGAAATCATCATAAAACCATCATAAAAATGGATTTCAAACTTTTCATACAACTCATGCTTTTCATAATCATACTTTTCACAAACGCATCATGTTGCAGGTGAGAATGTACTTATCTCAAAGAGCTTACTTAACCTTACTCTTGTAGGTGACAACGCCGTGGTCTTGATGTGCTCACTTCTCGATGTGTTCATGTCATATATTCATAAAATGGTAATTAACATTTACTCAAAGAATTAATTACCATATCATAACAGCCATAACATCATACATATATACATTTCTTGAAAACATAAACTTATAACATAATTAATAACTTTAAAACATTAGGACAACATTTTCAGCATACTAACATTTTTTACCTTCATGAATTTAAAAATTTGTAACTTAACATAAACTCATAATTTGAAAACCAAAATTGGCAGAGACATTCATAACATTCATGCCTATCACCAAGATTTTTCTCTAATCATAAAAATCTCATTTAATAATTAAAACAAGTCACAAAACTTTCTGCATGAAATCTGCCAGCTTAGCAAAACAGTGAGCATTATTCATTTCAGGTCCAATTTTCACATTTTTATATCACAAAAAAATCCATAAAAATTCTTACATGTAATACACTCATAGAATCGTAACATATTTAAAATTCAGCCTTAAATAAATTCCTAACACTTCAAAACGTGCATTGGAAGGCAGAGATAAAAATAGCCACAATTATTTAGACAGTGGGTTACATGCAATAACAATTCCAAAATAATTAAAATAAATGTATTTAAACCTCAAAATTCATATGATATCATTTTAAACATATACATACAGTAGCATAAAATTTCTTATTTCCAAATAAAATTATATAATCATACAAAAATATCAAGAATCTCCCAACTTACATTTTAAACAGTTACATAACCGATATATTCCATAACTCATGAAATACTCATCAAATCATTACCAAACTTTCCAGTCTAATATATAGCATATATACATATACATCTTCACCAAATTTCGTGCAAAACAACATTCATTTGCAACAAAAACAATAACCATTCAAATGTGCACAAAAACAGTCAACAATAAATTTCTGTGAGTGGTGAAGAGAAGAAAATTCATAACTTTATATTGAAAAATCAAAATAATGTGAAACTTGGGGAAATATCATATAACATATGGATAAATAACATATAAAAATTTTAGCACAAGATGACATTCTTAGATGGAGATATAAAAGTCGGTTTGGAGAGAAGAAAAATTTTCAGAAATGCTTAAAAATTTAAACTCATACCTTAGAACAAATTCTTCTTCAAGCTCCTTCGAAATAATCCAAAGAAATTTTCAATATTTTAACAAATAATAACAGGGAAAATTTTTGAGAGGAAGAGGAAGAAAGAAATGTGATAAAGAGAGAGAGAGAGAGAGTGAGTGAGTGAGAGAGAGAGAGTTTGTGATAGGGAGAAAGAGAAAAAGAAGAGCATTAAAAAAAAATAAATTTTGTTACGTTAAAATGAAACTCCCATTCTTTGACATAAATCAGAATTTTTCTGATTTAATCCAAGGCACGAATTTTGGGAATGGAGGAAATTAAGGGGTAGTTGAATATTTTGACTCAGATACCATATTTTACCTTTGTAAAACAGGAAAAACTTATCCATTAATCAAATAATTGAAAAGTCAAATGTTTTATTACCAAAATAAAACAAATCATCCCATCATTATGTTATTTATTCTAAATAAATCATCCTTATCATAAATACCACCTTATCATAGTTTTGTAAAATTTTTGCTGACTACTTGTCAGCTGTCATCGGCCTGCCGATCTCAAAAGTTTGGCCTGTCGATCTCAGAAGTCCGGCCTGCCGATGGCACACCATTGGCTTGCCGTTCTAAGGACATCATTTCGGCCTGTCGAACTGAATTGTCCGGCCTGTCGACCTGTCTTAACTCCCAAAAATCATTCATAACATTTAATTATCAATAAAATATAATTAAACACATAACATAAATGACATGAACATTTGAGCACATCAATTCCACGCGAGCGTCACCTGTCATAACACTTAAAATAAAATGGTTAGCACCATTTATCATATATCATAACACATATCATGAGTGTAACACTTATCATCATCATTAATATAACATTTAACGTCATCATTAACATAACATTATCCGTTACATCAAATTAGGCGGGCGTTACAACCACGACAGTTTTCACCAAAAACCGTCGTGAAACGCTAAGCTTACATGACGGTTTTCATAAAAACCGTCTTGCAAGCTTAACCTTACATCGAGCTTACACGACGGCTTTTATGAAAACCATCGTGTAAGGCTAAGCTTGCATGACGGTTTTTATGAAAATCGTCGTGTATGCTATGCCTTACACGATGGTTTTCTCTAAAACTGTCATGTAACGCTTTGTTTGACGATGGTTTTTGTAAAAACCGCTGTGAAAAAGTTGGTCTGAAGCTAAAAAAAACCAAATTTTTGGTTTCTCATAATATGAATAGTCCCATATTTTCACCATTAATATATGACTCATAATCACATATTTACATTGAACTATAAAATTTTTACAAAATCATATATATAGATATATTTACATTGTAAAGTCATGTACTATTTTTATGCTTGCATAAAAGTTGATGGATTCTTGATGCCTAAGTCCATGTCTTTATGTGTTAGGTAAAGAAACGATAATACCAATAAATAAAATTAACAAAAATATTGAAAATAAAACTAATTAACTAAAACACAAACACATAGTCATAGCAGCTTTTCATCAAACATGTGGTGGGCATCATAATAATACTTAGGCATCACAAACACATAAAAAGTAACTTATTCTCACACCAAAATGCTAAATGTTGTTCAAAGTTCTTTCAAACACCAAATACAAGTAACACATGCTAAATGGCAAATAACAAAGTAATGTAAGTAATATTAATACTAAAACTAAAGCTAAATAACACTAAAATAACCAAATAATACTAAGTTTAGAACTAACTATAACATTAAAACTAAAACAAAAGGTTTGAAATTTATCAACAGTAGTGGAGTTGGAAGAAAGTCAAGGGAGGAGTCAAACGACGGTGGAGTCGGTGGAATGTCAAGGGATGAGGATGAATGGCAACAAATGGTGCCAATTTTGTTAAGGGTTTGGTCGAATGATGGCGGGGTCATGGAAAGAGTGACAAGAGAATGTCAAAGTCTGTGGAATGTCATGGGTGGCTGGGTTCATCGGTGGCTGGGCCGTGGGGGAGGAGTTAGAGAGAGAAAGGGGGGAGAGAAGCAGGTTTAAGAGTTAGGAAGGGTTTGAGTTGGACAAATTTCAAATAAATAGGGAAGGCCATAGCATTGGTGAGGGCTTAAATTTGGGCACGGACTAAAAATTTTGAATATGCAAAACCTTTCACGATGGTTTTTATAAAAACTGTCGTGAAAGATTGCACGTGTACCTTTCACGATAGTTTTTATAAAAACCAACGTGGAAGGTCCGCATATTCAAAATTTTTAGTCCCCCACCCAAATTTAAGCACGCGCTAAGATGTGGAACCTTTCAGATAGTTTTTATAAAAACCGTCATGAAAGGTCCCGATATTCAGAATTTTTTGTATATGGAACCTTTTACAACGGTTTTTATAAAAACCATCGTTAAGGGTCCAATATTCAAAATTTTTAGTTTCCTGCCCAAATTTAACTTTCACAACGGTGTTTATAAAAACCATCATGAAAGGTCCCATATTCAAAATTTTTAGTCCATTGCCCAAATTTAAGAACGTGCCAAGATGCAGAACCTTTCACGACGATTTTTATAAAAACCGTCGTGAAAGGTCCTGATATTTGGAATTTTTAGTATGCAAAATCTTTCACGACGGATTTTATAAAAACCGTTGTGAAAGGTCCATATTCAAAATTTTTAGTTCCCCACTCAAATTTATGTTCACGACTGTTTTTATAAACCCCGTCGTGAAAGGTCCCATATTCAAAATTTTTAGTCTCCTGCTCAAATTTAAGCACGCGTCAAGATATAGAACCTTTCACGATAGTTTTTATAAAAACCGTCGTGAAAGGTCCTAATATTCAAAATTTTTAGTATGCGGAACCTTTCATGACGGTTTTTATAAAAACCATTGTGAAAAGTCCCATATTCAAAATTTTTAGTCCCTTGTCTAAATTTAAGTACGCGTCAAGATGCGGAAGCTTTCACGACGGTTTTTATAAAAACCATCGTGAAAGGTCCTGATATTCAAAATTTTTAGTATGCGGACCTTTCATGACTGTTTTTATAAAAACAATCGTAAAAGGTCCCATATTCAAAATTTTTAGTCCCTTGCCCAAATTTAAGCACGCGCTTGTAACGCCCCTTTTTCGGACGTCACAGATATCGTTACATTTATCCATTAAACCATCAATTGAGGCAAACTATTATAAATTATAATATGTATTTGAAATCATAGTTTGGAAAAGCATTCCCAGGATCCGTACATACATTTTTTTTTTTTTAGAAATACAATTTATGAGAAATTATAAAATTTACTTAATTAAATAATTTGCTTTTCCATAAACCTTCTATAAATAGTTTGCTAATATCATTTAAAATTAAATTGGCCTTTGAAAACAAAAGATAAAATTGTTTGAACACAGCTCGGCCGGTAGGCCGAACTTTGGATTTCGGCAGGCCGAAGGTCAACCATCGACAGGCCGTCCGAGGCTTTGCAAAGAGGGGTTTTAAAATCAACAAAATCGGCAGGCCGATACTTGGCAACCGGCAGGCCGATCAGATATCTTCGACAGTTCGACTAGTATGGTCGGCAGGTCGAACAAAAAAAAAAATCTTTTTAAAACAAGTTTTAAAGCTTTAAATGTGGAAGAAAATTTATAAAATAATAAAAAACATTAAACAAACATTTACAAAATTTATAAAACTTATCCTTAAATTATAAACATACTCAATTCACAAATCTTGGATTATTTCATTATAGTCTCTTTCCTTGGCATTCTTCCATTTGCTAATCATCTTCCTTAGCTCACACTCCTGTCAGTGTCCTCCGCCTACTCCATAATTTTCTTACCCTTATCTGCAACATGATGAAAAACTTGAATAAGCTAATGCTTAGTAAGTACATTGTAATTCTCACAACTTAAAAACATTTCATGAACATCATCATCATCATCATCGTCATCATAATAGTGCACTAGGCACATTTTCATAAGAACATATCTTTCATTACATCAACCATATTAAAACTTATCCATTTTATCTTAAGGGCCCAAGTGTTGCACCATAACATCATCATCATAGGCGCGCCGTCATGAAAGGAGAGGGGTAGCTAATCCCAAACCAAACATGACATGTCCAACCTTCGGGACATCACAAACATAAACATAAACATAGGGTGTGTAACACTTATTTAGGTGATACATATATACATACTTATATTTTCATACTTTAAAAAACATTATCATAAAAACATGCATAAACTTTCATGCCTTAAACTTAATGTAAAATCATCATGAGAAATCATCATAAAAATGGATTTCAAACTTTTCATAAAACTCATACTTTTCATAAACATATCATGTTTCATAAGCAGGTGAGAATGTACTTACCTCAAATGAGCTTACTTAACCTTACTTTTGTAGGTGACAACGCCGCGATCTTGATGTGCTCACTTCTCAATGTGTTCATGTCATACATTCATAAAATGGTAATTAACATTTACTTTAATAAATTAATTACCATAACATAACATTTATAGCATCCATTTCATAAAAACATCATACATGCATTTTCTTTAAACATAAAACATAGAAACAACATTTTCAACACATTTACACTTCTGACCTACATGAATTTAAAAATTAATAACTTAACATCCACTTATAATTTGAAAACCAAATTTGGCAGAGACATACATAACATAT
>CAMOHE010054363.1:57157-85181 GCA_946598075.1 Artocarpus hirsutus | reverse complement strand
TTGGTAAAATGCGACGGCAAGAATCGAACCATTGACATGAGGTAATATAATTATGCCAAAATCCACCAAAGCTCAACGATCATTTTGTCTACAATATAAACATTTAATTTATTTATTATATTTTTAATGCTTTGAATCTTAAAATAAAAAAATTTGACAACCTACAGGTGTGAAGAATCGAACCTTAGATGGGAGAGCATATAATTGCACAAGCCTCCAGCAAAGCTCACCGAGCTTTTGTTTCAAAAATGAAATCTTTTATTCATTTATTGTGAGTCTACGTGTATGTTTTCAACTCATCCAAAAGTCCCACATTGAAAAGGGAAGCAAAGCTTTTCCCTACTTTTCCCTATATAAGGACTCATGCCTTTGCCTATGTCAAGCGGTTCAACGTGAATAGCCATGAAAATAATTTTTCTTAAATCCAATTAATAAGGATTGGATTAGAGAAAAGAATGCAGTTTAAGTTATTTAAATGTTTACTCTTATATTTGATTGTTAAGGATTAAAAAGGATTAAGTTAAAGAAAAGTTTAACAAGAACAATTTAATTTAAGGATAAAAATATTTTAAAATATTTTGGTGTAGTTTATCTTAAATTGTAAAAGTTTGTTAAATATAAAATTTATATTTTAATTTTTTTATTTTAATATTTTATTTTTTTATTTTTTTATTGTTAAGTGTGTCATGTTGTGTTAATCGTGTCAACACGTCACGACACGTTTAATAATCGTGTCGTGTCGTGTTACACGTGTTATAGGCGTGTCGTGTTCGTGTTTATGTTTTAGGCACGTTTATTAATCGTGTCGTGTTCGTGTTCAGCATAATCATTTCGTGTTGTAATCATGTTGGCACGAACACGGCACACAACAGGAATTGCCAGCCCTAGTCTTTAGACATGAATACCCTAAAAGGTAAAAGAGGAATGAGGTGATGATACTTTCTTGGGTCGAAAGTCTTAGAATGTACTGTACAAGAATCGATTTAGTGAGAATTCGAGCTTGATGTCCCCTTACTGAAGCACCCTTGGAATGTTTGGAGAGTAGTCAAGCGCACCCATTTGGGTTTCAATAAGTTAACTGATACTTTATTAAACGTAGATACCTAGGAATAATGACGAATTGTAATATTTATATCTATATATATGTATGAAACTCGATAATGATTAACTATGGTATCTACCGAATAGATCATAATAAATCTCATAATCTAGACAATGATGAAAACTAACTAGGCATGCACATTTAATGTGATAATGAATAAAACCTTAATGTGAGTAATGGTTTTTCCTACTAGGCATGTTGATGCTCATCCCTATTATATTTACATCTTTCAGGTGGAATTCAGTGCAACCTATCTGACAAGAAATAAGCATCTACACTGTTGATTACGTGTTGGAAGAACTTTGTTTATTTGTATCTTGTCAAGTCTATGTAATATTCGTATTACTTTTATGGTGGCTGTGTTAAGTTATTTGAGAAATTGTACTATGATGATGATGATTGTATTTTAATATTTGTGCTACACTAAAACTGTGGTTTGTATTTACAGTTTATTTTTATCTTCTGTTTATTTCGAAAGACCTATAGGCAATGTTTTATTGTATTGAAATTATTCAATACTGTTAACCTCCATATAGAGGTGTTATAATTTTTTCCTCTATACATTATCTTTTTCATTGTATTATTTTTATTCAATTTATTTATATTGTATGTCATTATAGTCAATGTTTTAGATTATGAAATTATTCATTATTGCAAACTTATGTAATTAATGTATACATTAAAAAGTTAATGAATAAATTACTACAAAATAATATACTACCGTTTATATAAATGGAAAAAAATATGTATTTTTTCCATTTTCAACAATTTTAAGAAACAATTTTTTTTTTTGTTCCAAATTCCAAACATTAGACAAATGATGATAATTAATAAATTATTTTGGCAATTTAAGAAAAGTGTCAATTCAGTCACCAAAAAATAGAATGACCATAAAAATACGAATACTGACAGAAACAAAATCAAAAGAAACCACTAAAGGCAAAAGTGGAAAAACACTAAGGACAAAAAGTAAAAACACTACATTATATACAATGTATTCGTTTCACATTGTACAGTGTAAGACAAGTCTTTTTTTGTGCAGTGTTAAATGACTTCTTTAGTATATAGTAATAAAATAGAAAAATATTTATTTTTTTATCTTTAAAAATTTTAAGAAATATTTTTTTAATTCCAAATTCCAAACACTAGACAAATCATGATAATAATAAATTATTTTGGAAATTTTACTTTTAAAAATGAAATAAAATTTCAATATTTAGAAACTAAGTTATTAAAAATTTCCCTCATTAACAGTATCTTAGTAACCAAATATAAACAAAATCAACAAATAAAACTAAATTGTGTCAATTTGTGAGCAATTTTATTACAACTCCATATACAAAAACTAGCAAAAATAACACATAATGACAAAAATAAATCAGAGAGATTGTTGTTTCATCACAAAACTTATTGGACTTTATAAAAAATTTTACAATATAAAATTATGTAATTAAAATGTAAATTAAAAAGCTTAACAAATAAATTACTAGATAATAATATGCTATCATTTATATAAATAGAAAAAATATTCCAACAATTTTAAGAAACATTTTTTAATTCAAATTTCAAACATTAGCCAAGTCATAATAATTAATAAATTATTTTGATAATTTTACTTTTGAAAACAAAATAAAATTTCAATATTTAGAAATTTAATTATTAAAAATTTCCCCTAAGATCTTTAATAATATCTTGCTAACCAAACAAAAACAAAATCAGACGACAAAAAGTAAATTAATTGTGCCAATTTATGAGCAACATTATTACATCTTGATACACAAAAACGAATAAAAGTAACACATAAAATGAAAATAAATTGGATAGATTATTCTTTCACCACAAAATTTATTGGACCTTTTCAAAAAATTTATCAAAAGATTTACAATCTTCTTAACATTAGCTTCAACAAAAGTTGGGCAATGACTAAGTTCTTTAACAAATCTTAAACAGACTTTGCATTTTAAAATTATGGATATGTATTTATTGCTTTTTTCTCTAAAATTATTTTGAAAATTTAATATCTTAGAATTCTAATTTTCTTTAAATAATTATTAATTAAATCTAAATTTCTATAATTTTTTTAAATGATAATCAATCTAATTGCCAAAAATAATTATGTAAAGAACAAATTAAACAGTTCTAAAATATTTGGTTACAATAAATTCATTTATTTACCAAAATTATAACTTTGTTTATATTTGACTTTTACAAACTAAAATATTTAACCTTTTATTCTTACCAATCTAACATTTATAATATCAAATACTAAATTTATTTAAAACAAATATTAATTAATAATTTAAATAAAATAAAAATTTTTCTTATTTAAAATGTTAATTAATAATTTAGCATTATATTTATATATTTATTCAATTATTTTGTAAAAAAATACTACAACTTTTAATATCTTTAACATAAACAAAATAAAACAACTGACTTTCATTATACATTTACTTTTTTATTATTTATTAATAATATCATCATATTGTATTTCATAATATATAAATTAATTAAATAAATATGTTATCCTATGATATTTAAATAATTTCATTTTCTTTTAAATAAAAAAATGAATAAAAAAAGAATGACAAAAGAAATATCAAAACAAAATCATTGGCTTAAGCGTTGTACCTTCTTTGACATACATCATGTTTTCATTATGACAAGATAGAAATGTTGCTAGAGCAAATGCTTCCCGATCTAGACTTGATACGACGTTGGGTTTTCTTTTCTTTTTTTTTTTATTTTTTTTATAGTCTCAAAGGTAAGCATCTGAGGTAGCAAAATTATTAACTTCACGAAATCACAAAAAAAAACTAATTTCCTTACCTATTATAAATATTGTATTTAATTAATTAAAAAACTTTAATATGACAAAAATACTAATTTTTTTATGTACTATATCTTTTCCTTTTCCATTTTTTTTATAGGCGTCAATGATAAATATCTCGATCTTGGAAATTGTTCTTACACCTATAATATTATGGTGCTCTTTTCTAGTTCAATGAACGAATAAAAAATAGTAATCCACCTAAATTTAATTTTTGTTGTAAAGACAGAAAAATTGTCTTACCTCTGGTAAAAAAACTCCTCCTATATTAGATAACTTACTTGATTATTATGAACAACCTATAAGTACACATTTCTAAAAACATATACATACTTATAATTGATGTTTGCATTTATGTCATTCAGAGCCAATATAGAATCAAATACAAAAAGCTCAAATAGACCATATGTCTTTAAAATAAGTTGACAAATACATCATCTAATGGGATCTCTATTGCTAGATAATAATAATCTCCAAAATTTGTTCAACTTTATACATATGATACGAAGAATGAAGTTCCAAATCGAATGGCAACATTCTTATTTAATGATGTTTCTAAAAATTTTGCTAAATCAATAACTAAAAATTTAATCAAATGATTGGCGAAACTAAAAATTAGCACAACTTTTTCGAATGATAAAAAATAGATACCAAGAACATGACATTCCTTCATTGAAATTAAGACTTATTGGTTGAGATATACAGATAGCCGCCAATATGAATTGCCCACTTTAAATGATTTAGGTGGTTTAGTAGTTGGAGACATTGGTGAATATGAATAAGGAAGAGATTTTATAATCCAATACAAAACCAATACTTTACAAAGAATTATAAAATTACATCCATCTTATATGGTTTTGCAATATCCTTTGTTATTTCCTTACAGAGAAGATAGCTATAGAATTGATTTAAAATCAAATATAAATGACTCAAATGAAAACCCTCCCAAAAAAAAAAAAAGAATTTCTATCAGTGCATTTTATTACTATCAATTACAACAACAACATCAAAACCAAGGCAATACTTTGTTCAGAGGTGGAAGATTATTTCAACAATATATAGTTAATATATATGCTTCTGCAAAAGAAACTTGATTAGATTACATTAGAAAGAATAAAAAAAAATTAAGATCTGAAATTTATCAAGGTATCCAAGATGCCATTATTAGAGGAGACACAATGCACAAATAAGAATTATCCTCCTTTCCAGCCACACAGGAAGTCTTAGATATATGCTTCAAAATTATAAAGATGCAATGGCAATTTGTAGACACTATAAAAATCCAGACTTATTTATAACATTTACATGTAATCCCAAATGGCCTAAAATTACTAGAGCTCTAACTAAAATTCTAGGTCAAAAAACTAAAGATAGACCAAATATTATTACATGGATTTTCAAAATGAAATTAGACCATATTTTATCCATCATTAAAACTAAAAAAACATTTGGAACAATCATCGCAGGTTAGTTTATTTTATAATTTTCCAATACTAATTTTATGTTGTTAATTAAAAAAATTACTTTGTTTGTAATATAAACAAGAACTAACACAATTTTTTTGTCGTATTTTGTAGATCTATGTGTGGTTAAGTTTCAAAAATGAGGTGTATCACATTGTCATTTTTTTTTTTAATTTTGGTTATACCTAAAAGAAAAGCTACATAAACCACCAAAAATAGACAAATTTATTTTTGCAGAAAAACCTGATCTTGAAAAAAAAATCCATTAGAGTATAATTTCATAGTTGTATTTATGATGCATGGACCATGTGGCATTGCCAAAATAAATGCTCCATATATGAAAAACTCAGAATGCTCGACAAAATTCCCAAAATAATTCAAAAATGAAACAACCATAAAAGAAAATAGATTTATCAATTACAAATTTAGAAATATAGATTTTTATGTGGAAAAAGAAAGGATTAAATTAGATAATAGATTTGTAGTCCCTTACAACAAAGACCTGTGTTTAAAATTTCATACTATTATTAATATTGAAGTTTGATCTCAATCTATGCTTATAAAATATTTATTTAAATATTTGACAAAAGGACTAGATAGAATCAGAGCAATAGTAGAAGATAATATTTGTACAGAATGGTCTGGACAAATTATTTATCTAGAAGTGGACAAAATTAAAAACTATATTAATTGTCGGTACATAACACCATATGAAGCTATATGGAGACTATAGGAATATCCAATATATCATAGAAATCTTGCTATTTAACAACTATCAATTCAATTACCACATATGCAAAATTTAGCATTTCATTTGGATCAAAACCTTACTAATATAATAAAACATCTAGGAATTCATAAAACAACTCTAAATGAATAGATGGAAATTAACAAATTAAATATCGAAGCTAGAGAACTTATTTGTATTGAATTTTCTACTAAATATGTTTGGAATAACAAATATAATAATTGGACTTCATCCAAGTTCTAGAGAACTATATTATCTAAAATTATTGCTAAATCATCGAAAAGATATAACAAGTTATGAATCCTTTCAAACAGTTAAAAACATAACATTTTCAACAAATCAGGCAATATGTTTTGCATTAGGCTTACTAGAAGATGATAAAGAATGGATGAATCAATACTAGAAGCTTCATTATGGTCAACATATACCCAATTATGACAATTATTTGTTATAATCTTATTATTTTGCAATGTCAATGATCTAATAAAATTATTCAAAAAACATTAGAAACTTATAACAGATAATATTTTATACAAAATAAAAACTCTATTCAACAACCCAAATTTTCAAACACCTGAAATTGAATTGTATAATTATGGATTATATGAATTAAAAAATTATTAAATCTAAATTATCAACTTTAACAAATTTTAATTTACTCCTTCGTATTGGATCATTAATAGATGACTTAAATAACAAACTTTTAAAAGAAGAGCTAAATTATGACATAAAAAAAATAAAAGACCAAAATATTATATTAGTACAAAATTTAAACACTAAACAACAATATATTTATCAACAAATTTTAGAATCACTTAATCATAGAAAAGACAATCTTTTTTTCATTTATGGCCATGGAGCTACTATGAAAACATATTTGTGGATGCAATCATTACTAAAATAATATCAAATAATGAAATTGTGTTAGCTATTGCATCTTTGGGAATAACATCATTATTATTACCAAAAGGTAGAACTATAGGGCCGTTTGGTATTGTTTTCAAAATAAGTGAAAATATTTTTGTTTTAAAAAATGAGAATTTGTTAGGAATTGTACTGAGAGCGTTTTTTAAAATTTTTTCCTTGAAAAAATGCAAAAACATTTTTAAAAATTTTGAGAACTAAAAAAAACAGGGCATACATATTCTAGATTTCGAATATCATTATCAAGAGATAAATTTTCCACTTGTCATATTAAAAAAGGATCAATTAGCAAATTTAATTGATAAAACATCGCTTATATTATGAGATGAAGCACCTATAAACAATAAACATTGTTTTGAAGTATTAGACAAAAGGTTTCAAAATTTAAAAAATAATTTAGAACAACCATTTGGAGGAATGACTGTTACACTAGGAGGTGATTTTCAACAAAGTTTACTTGTTATTCCTACAGAAACAAAAGAACATATAATAGACGCAAACATAAACAATTCCCATTCATGACCACATTTTTTAATTTTAACATTAACAAAAAATATGAGATTACAATACAATAACATTATATAAGAAGCAAAGTTAGAAATTACAGAGTTTTCAAATTGTATACTAATTGTAGAAAATGGAATTATTGACAAAATAACAGATTTAGAAAAAAAAAAGAAAGATGCTACATGGATTAAAAAACTAGAAAAATACATAATATGTTATGAGTCAAATCCAATTGAAAAGATTTCAGCAATAATATATGACAATTTCAATAGGTATTGTAACAATATTGAATATTCAAAACAATAAGCAATAATAACTCCAAAGAATAAAATAACTAATGATATTAACAACCATATATTATCTTTAGTACCTACTGAATTAAAATCTTATTATAGTTAAGACATAATAGCATCTTCATTAGAAAATATAGATAAACTTAATCTTTCATATCCTCGAATATATTTACATACCCTAAATTTCAATGGTGTACCCCCATATGAATTAAACTTTAAAATTGAAATTCCTATTATGTTATTACGAAATTTAAACCAATCAATGGGATTACGCAATGCAGCAAGACTTATTATTACATAATTGACAAATAAAATTATAAAAAGCATAGATCATACGTTCAAGTAATATTAATGAAAAAGTTTATATTCCAAGGATAGAAATGATTGTACTTGAATTTAAATGGCCTTTCACACTAAAAAGACGACGATTTCTTATGAAAACTTGTTATGCTATGACAGCAAATAAAAGCCAAGGACAATCACTAAATAAAATTGGTCTCTATTTAGAAAACGAAATTTTTACACATGGGCAATTGTATATTACTTCATTAAGAGTAACGACACCGAAAGGATTCCATATATTGATTCATAATTCAATTAATAAATATCCAAATCATATAAAAAACATTTTATACAAAGAAATTCACAATATTATATAAAAATATACATAATAATATTTTTATTTCATATAAACATAATATATTATCAATAATTCATATACATATATGATAACACTTTTTATTCATTAATGTCTAAAAAATTATTTATTATTTTTTACCATCAAAAAAGATGATGACACCTATTCATGCACCAAACCCAAATGAATTTATGGAACTATTAGAGCAAGAATTTGCAGATTATGGGAAAACAACAACTTTATGACAGGATGTCCAATCAATCTTGATTGGCTTTTGGTTGATGAGGAGGTAATAACTTAAATAAATATTATATTGCATTACCTTTTATTTAACATTCAACTTTATTAAGTAATTAAAAATTTTCTCTCTAATTTGTAGCATGAGGCAATTGAAGAATTAATATGAACTTGTGATACTGAAGTAATTTCTAAAAAAAATTCAATTGGTTATAATTTTTAATATCAGCAACTTTTTTGTAAATCAAAATAAACTAAAATACAAGTAGTACCTCACAACGCGATGCTGCAATTTGGAACTCCAACATCCTTTGCTCTAGTTACAGAGGATTTCCCACATATCCCATCTCACAAATTCAATTTCATTAAATTTAATCAATTACAACAAAGAGTGGACAACAATGGACTTCTTAGTGGCAGTTTCTTTTACTAACTTCAATAGACTATAATCATTGTTAATTTATTAATATATGTTTATGATAATTTGAATTTATATGTCATTAGATGTTACCGATGTTCTAACAAGTGTTCAATCAATAAAACAAACAAATATCATAGACAAGATAGCCACAAGATGTATTATGATGATGCAAAATATAAGGTAAGTTAATTTTTAATATATTTTATTTTAATTATATTAAAATTTATTTAAATAATATCTAAGTATTTTTATATCATATAATTGTTTACTCTAAATTTTTCATTTTATATTAACAAATGCAAATAACACTTTTGGGGTACAAAGCAAAAGAATTTAATGAAAACATTTTGAAATCAATAGATGGACCAGTTGTCTACAGCAATGGTAGTGAAACAATATCTATGTTATTTCTCAAAATTTTATTTGGTAAATCACATATGTAAATACAATTAATAGAATCTAATACTAATCATTTTAATGTTAAAAATATAAGAAATTCATATGTTTCAAGCACTGCAGCAACTATCTATTTCATTGATCTAGATATTTCTAAAACCAAAACATTAAAGACAAGGAAAAAATAAAATCATATTACTTTGAAAAAATTATTTGTTTCATAATTAATTTTTTTAAATTCCTTTATCTAATTTTCTAAATCTTTGCATATATAGATTCTCCCACCAAAGTCAAAAAATTGATTATATATCAGCATCAACTACACCGATGAAATCATTCGAAGAACAAAAATTAGAGAATAGAATAACAATCAGGGACTTTAAACCGTTAAATCTAGAAAACAATTAGGTTAATATTAATTAAACTTAATTTAGTAATTATAGTACTCAAACAAATTATTTCTCTACATTTATACAGGTTGTAATAAGTCAATTCTCTATAGATTAAGGTTGGTACTACAATTCATGTCCTAGATGTTATCAACAAGTAAAACGATCAAGAATTGGATGATGTTGTGGTCATCACGACAATATAAACACAACACACATGCCATGGTAATATATAGTAGTTACAAATTATTATTAAAATTTATTCTCATTAATTATAATAAATAAATTACTACATTAATCATTTATTATAATGTCTATAACAAGTATAAATTAATTACACAAATTAGGGATAATACAGCAGACATAATGTATACTATATTTGGACAAACTGTACAAACGCTTAAAAAAAAAACCATGTTCAACATTAACAATTGACGAAGATTTTACTGGTCCATCTATAATGCCACCAATTATTGATCAGCTTAGAGGACGACGAAAGATATTTCAAGTTTATTTTCAACTAAGAGGAGCATCAACCGATATAGTCGTTTCAAAAATTTTTAATGATATCCAGCCTTCAACATCACCCCCACAACTACAAACTTCTTTTACAATAGATCCAAAAACACCTAATCCAAAGAAATTAAATATCAAGTAAAACGCAATTACTTATTTATATTAAACCTTTAAAAATTCAATATTAATCTTATTAAATATATGCTTTGATAATATTTTATGATTCCAGTTCCGAGACAAAAAACAACAGAATCCTCACGAAAACGTCCAAGGCTTAAGTAATATAATTATTCTCAATATATTTAATTAACAACATATATAACGCAACATTACTAACTTTTTTATTGAATTCAGTTTTGTAGTGAAGAAGAAAAAAGGAAAAAAGAAAAATAAAAAGAAAAAAAAATAATAACAAACTTTTAATTACAATATTAAATAAACATATGCATATATATGTGCATGTGTATATATATAAACTAATTTTAATACTATAACAATTTTTACTTTTCCAATAGCAACACATAAGTTTTTTTTTTTTAAGTTGTATATATATTTATTTAAAATATTTTATGATGTTAGAATTTATATAATTTGTCAAAATATTATTATAAATATTTTTATTCTATTTAAATATAAAATTTACCTAATGTTTGTCATTACATAAATCTATTTCATTATTTCAGTGTCAAATTCATGTTAAATTTTATATATATGATCATATATTAATATAATAATAAGCATGATAAAAACCAAAACCTTTGATATCAAGGAAAAATGATAAATTAACCAACTTAGTAATAGGTTGTCCACATATACAAAATAATATTGAAATTAAATAAATTTGAACTTTTTAAAAATTATACTCAAAAGTGTTTATTTTAACAAAAAAAATGATAAAAACAAATAACACAAAAAATAATGTTTTTTATATCCAATTTCTAATGTATTCATTTACCATAAAAAATTGTATTAATATTTATATTATCTTACGATAGATTCTGTTATTATTAATGTGTGTTCATTATTTTGAATATATTTTTACTTATGTCTTGGAATTAACGTTTATTTTTCTCTTTGCAAATTTGTTTTAATATATTATTTTATTATATTATTAATATTTATTGAATCCTACTATAATAACTTTTTTTTTTTTTTTGCTTTTCATCCATTGACAATAATTATTACGATTGAAGATAAGTATTAATCAAGTTTAGATTATATTTAACATTAATTTTGTTTATGAATCTTTCCAACAAACTTAATTTTTTATTCTCTTTATTTAATAACTACTTTAATTATATTTAGAATCATTTTAAATACCTATTGAGAAATAAACATTAGATACATTATTTTATTTTTAAAATTATCCAATGTTGACAACCTTATCCATTTAGAACATATTCTATTTCTATCTTAGAATAAATATTTATTCTCTCTTTTTAAATTTGTTTAACTATATTATTTTATTATGTTATTGATAAATTTTGTTAATCTTTATAAAATCTTACTATAATGTATTAATCTTACTATAAATTTTGTAATTTTTTTTTTGGCTTCTTATAAATTGACAATCATTATTATGATTAAAAATAAGTATTAATCATGCTCAGACTATGTTTAACTTTGATTTTATTTTTGAATTTTTCCTACAAACTTAGTTTTTTCTACCCTCTTTATTCCATAACTATTTTAGTTATATTTAAAAGCACTTTAAATCTATATTTACAAAAAATGATGAATACATTAATTCCTTTTTAAAACTCATAATTATTTGAACATAATATTAATAAAATAATTATTAACCAAAAAAAACTCACAGTTAATAAAACACTTAAAATATATCTAATAAAATATATTACAAATACAAGTTCAAAAAAAAAAAAGAAAAAAATCAGACCTCATGATCTCAGTACATTATCAAACCTTAAGCAATATGCGTTTCGAAAGTAATAAATACTCTATAATATCAGCTATCCTAGTACTAGCACTAATGAATCTAAAAGTTTTAAGAGCAGCATGTTACAAAATAGATAAACAAACACATTAAAGATAAAATAAAAACCAACATCACATAGACAAAAGCGATTATTCAAAGCATATAAACATAAACTCTGAAAATGCTGTATAAATCCAAAAGATCACAGATGGAGGTGCAAATCTAATGGCTGCTCCCTAATGTCTTTATCCTAATCTAACTTCAAAGTTGCAGTGTTATACTCTAGATGAGTAGCATACATTTTGTCCAACAATTCTTTAGCAGTTGAAGCAACAACAAAAATTTGTATCCTTCCCTATTGAATAAAATTCTCTTCCATAGAATGATTTAAAAATTTCAATAAACCACATAAAAACCATTGAAATTCAAAAGCCCTAATGGTTTCAAATAAATATCCAACAGTTTCCCACTAACAGTTACAAATATTTCTTCAAGGGTGCCTATGCCACCAGATAAAACTATAAAAGCATAAGCTATATTAATCATGGCTTCTATGCGTTCACAAATACGGCCAACTTTGTTTTCTCTATACTATTAGTCTTACCGCGAATATTACCCTAAGAAAAGACTTAGGCATAATCCCCAACACTTGAGCACTATTAGATTATGCCGTAGTTGAAACAATCCCATTAACCCTAAACTACATCCCCCATAAATTAAATTAATCTTCCTACGTGTTAAAACTTGTCATAAATGCTCTATGGCTTCTAAATAAACTCTATCATTTCTAGAACTAGAACCACCAAAAAACACAAACAATTTCAATTTTCCTAGATAAATAAGAGGAAGACATGTTTGTCTTTATTCTTTTTTTAAAGTATTTTTTTTTTTAGATTTTGAGCTTTAAGTCCGCTTTGCCTAAACTCTTTAAGTCTTGAATGGGATCTTAAAAGAAATAAAAATGTACAAAAACTAAAAGGTCAAGTAATCAAATCATAAAAACTAAAGTAAAAATCCAGACAAGATATGTATAGGTAATAAAAGCAAGAAAATTTTTTCAAAGATTTATTGAACAACTCTGCAAAGTTTTAAAAAAAGGACAAATAATTAGATAAATTTTTAAAAATCAGGATAAAATTGTGCAACTTTTGACATTGTCAAACAAGTCTAAATAAATCAGACAAAAGATAAATTAAATGTTGTAGACTTTTTGACTTTAAAAAACCCAAATCTACAAAACTAATACAAAAGATAGTATAGAATATAAAACAAAATCGACAAATCACTATTGAACATTTGACAAATGAGACACAAATCTTGAAACATTTGTATAGGATTCATAAAATTTAAACAAATTAAAAAACAAAATAATACTAAAAACACAAAACATGTTTTCTTTCCAAAAACATTCAAACAACAACTATAGATACAAATTTAATCCACATTTAATTTCCTGATGAACTAACAAATAGGATCTTTGAAAGCCAAATTCTTAAGGTGATCTCTTCTGCATAAAAGTTAGGCCAAAGTTTCAAAATTGTACTTTGAACATATCCTCTAGGATAACTCTAAAGAGTAACTTAGAGATCATCTAAGTTCTCTTTAGAAAGACCATTTTTGCAAAAATGAATTTTGTCATGCCTATTTACTGACACAAATTCAAGTGAACAACACTTACCCTCACAAATTTATCGCCTACATTGGTTACATTTGGACTCAATAGCACGAGCTCTTTTTGTCATAGCACTACAACTGGTACCCATATCTAGAAGACTAATAGTGTGATTAAAATGACTCAGATAAATTTTACGTTCAATCAACATCCTTACATCATTGGGGATACCAAAACATATAAAAATCCATAATCGAGTAATTCTAAACTTATATTTTTATCTAAGAACCTTTTGAGAAAGTGATGGAAAATATTTTTTTCAAGTGATAATATTATGAATTCATAAAAAATACAGAAAAAGAAAAAAACAAATGAATAATACGAGGAAAAAAATCAAAGGTCTTAGATAAGATTCAAGTCCTTAAAAAGAAAGAAGAAAAAAAACTAAAAAACTAAGAAGAAAAGAAGAAAAAGAAGCTCCAAATTTTAGAGAGAGAGAGACAAAAT
This sequence comes from Artocarpus hirsutus, assembly GCA_946598075.1. Lineage (NCBI taxonomy): Eukaryota > Viridiplantae > Streptophyta > Magnoliopsida > Rosales > Moraceae > Artocarpus > Artocarpus hirsutus. The sequence continues at coordinate 70,663 of CAMOHE010054363.1, read as the reverse complement.
TCTAGAAAGAAGGAAGAGAATTTCACAACTAGAAAAAAGAAAAAGTGTAAAGAGAGAAAGCTCAAAAATCAGATCTTTGATACACAGTAATGAAATTTATAAATATATCATAGGAGTCTGTGCTAAACATGTATTAAATACACAAGTGAAAAATGGACTGGGCTAATGTAAACCAAGCCAACTATTCTTAATCGAATTTAACTTATACAATCACAATTAGGCCCATATATTTTAAATTAATTATTCTTTGACACATTTTAAATATGTTCACTATAATATATGTATATATATTATTAAAATTTCCATCTGCAAATACACCATAAATAAATTTAATAAATCAATACTGTTACGTAAATATAAATATTAATATAATCTTACTAAACTGTATATATATTAACTAACTCTTATATAGCAAATAAATTCAATAAATCAATACTACTACATAAATATACATGTTAATATAATTTTAATAAACTATATATATAAACTGCCCTTATGTTGCAACAATTACTAATTTTTTGTATAATAATAGTATTTCCCACTGCGACGTGCAGGTTTTCCTGCTAATAGGAAAGTTAAATTTTTGGACAAACTTGAAGTTATTATTTAAAACTTTCCTACAATGTCTACATGATATACTTTTATTTATTAGTGAACGAAATCAAATTAATAATTACGTTAGACTAAATGGTGAATTAATTAAGTATTAGTTGTTGAAATTTAAATTATATGAATACGATGGATCCACTTGGTCCACAAGCTAGTTCAATTATTTTCTAATGAATTAATAGAATTTTCTTAGATATTTTTAGTCTCACAAGATTGTATAAATATTGTCCCCAAGGCGTTACAAGTATTGCATGAGGTCTGTATAGATCCCTTTGAGACTGTATAGCGCGCGCTCACCAACCACACCAATATAGGTTTGTGACATTTCATTTTTAGTGCTAATATAAATACCTCAAATATATTAATATTTATTTTCAGTGTTGAGGTAAATATGGTGTGTGAAATTACTTATATTAAGTGCTGAATAGATATAGTCTTTATGAAAATATTTTTTATTCTTAAAATAAACCTAAATTATGAAGAGGGATTGAAAAGTTTTCTTTTAAGAGAAGGATTTGGAAGTTTTTGAATGTTCATAGGGGAGAGGAATCATATAGAGAATTGGGATTCAAATTATTGAAGTGTTCAAGAATTCCCAGAATATTTGACGATGCTTAAACACTAGTTAATTCAAGGAATAAGAAATAGTAAAGAAGATCAAAAGTTTGAGGAAGGCTTTGATCGTCCAAAAATGTTATTCGCAGTAAGCAATAATTATCATAATTTTTTAATGAAATAACTATCACATTTTATATAAATTATGAGATAGATCTTGTTTTGTGAAAAATAAATACATTAATTAATAAATCCAAGCGCTCTTTCACTATTATTTCAACAATGTGATTATCAATGTTTTCAGCATTTAAGAAATCTATTTTGAGTTTTTGAAAATTTTATTTTTTTTCACATAATGAAATAGAAATAACAAAATGGGTCAAGCTTTGCGGACTATCACGACCACACAACACGTTAATGCTTCTGCCATGACGCAACACAAAATGATAAAAAACAAGCTTGATATAATTAAGCTAGATACCATAACTTTTGTGTATGAATTGATTTGTGCCGCACTAAAAAAAGCTATCTGATTTAATGCCATATGATTAAATAAAAATTAAAATAAAGAGAGTAATATGCCTCACTTTATATTAGGGTTTTTTTTTTTGCTCCTTCATTTTTCTATTTCTTCTTTCTTTTGTAGCCCTCCTCCTTCTCTCTTCGAGAAGTTCACTTAGGGAAAGGCAATCACTAACTAGGTCCATGCAGTAACGATGGCGACAAGGGCAATCGACAATAGGGGATCGACGCATGAGGAACACAAATTCATCTCCTTCACGATTGTGAAAGAGATCCCTCCACTCGACAGGACCCCGTTGTGGCTTAAAGACTTGGTGTGGATTTTGGAAAACACAAGTACAAGTTGTCACAAACAAGTAATAAAGAGTGAGTAAAGATCATTCACACGAGGAAACTTGGTTTATTAATTCTAATTTTTTTTAGTAACTGTTAATTCAAAACTTTTCAAAATTTGAAAAGACAAATTCTAAAAGTCTAAAATTAAAATATCACAAAATTTTCATAGTTTTGAAACTTAATCTGAACAAAAATTCAATAATGAAAGGCTGTTGGAATTATGATTTTGTTAAATTATTCATATTTCATTTAATTAAACATATTATTATGATTTTCTATATTATGTTAATGGTTGAATTCCTTATTGTTTTATGTACTCTTTCTAAAGTTATACATAAAATAGACTTAAGAATAAAACGCACTATATCTCTATATAAATTTATTATACCTAAGTTCATTAAGTTTCATAGTAACTCCAAAATGACTACATAAAACAAAAAGGTAGATCTCTGTCATTCCCTAGAATTTATGGTATTTATTTCAGTGAACTAAGTCACAAATATCTCCTTTCAGTTTCAATTTGACCATTCATTTAAAAGTTGATCAAGTTTTTGAAAGCATTAAGTTCATAAATAAATACTCAACATAAACATGAAAATCATAATAACATAATCTTAACTAAATAAAATATTGATAATTTAGCTACAGTATAAAAAAATTAGTTCATAGTAAAAAAAACACATAATAATGCATATATTATAACAACGATAAAATAAAAGAAAGATTTAGAATGAATTTGTTTGGCAAAATAAATCTACAGAGTCCTTCCCTCAAATAGTTCTACTCCTCCTCCTCTTAGAAGTTACAAGGAAATTACAAAAGAAAAATTACTTACAAGGAAATTACAAAAGATTTCTGTTAGAACTGCTCTAAAATTCTAATAGCTACTTCTCTTATTGAGAAATGAAGTGAGTAAAGAGGATGCCATGAACGTCCTTGAAGCAGGCTATTTATAGCCTTGGAAAGATGAGGTTTTGGAGTAAAAAATTACACACAATTGGAATCCGATTCACTCTCTGAAACCCAAGTGCAAACTGTGTAACATAGCACAATATTTGTGCTAAATCCAAGTCGTGCATAAAGGAGAGTTTTTGGACTGATTTCGCCAAAGGAGGGTGCAAAAGCAAGATTGGGAATGCACAAAATTTGGCCAAAACCCACGGATTTCTCGCTTGATGCGTCGAAATGTGTGCGTGTTGTACACGCGCCACATATATTAGTTTCTAGTGGGGCCCATGTTCTGTTTGGCTGCACAAACCCTGTCGGGCACTCTCTTTTGCTAGCGCTTGTATGCACGCGCCACATCTGAGTTAAAATTTGATTTTTATTTATTTTCTTTTTCTTTTCTTTTCTATATCCAAACCCAATTAATTTTTTATTACATTTTTACCCAATTCTCACCTAATTAAATACACACTTAAGGAAATTAAATATGAAGGGGGAGAAAAATATTTGTAACACATTAAAACTATTTATAAATTAATTCAAAATACAACAAAACAAATTAAAAACTAAAATAAAACAAAATTAATTAAAACAAAACAAAATAAATTAAAAATCTTAAGGGAAAAGATAATTTTACACATAAAAATGTGGTAAAATAACTCTATTTTATAGACTTATTATACTCCCAAACTTAAGATTTTGTTAGTCTTCGAGTAAAATTCAGAAAAACACATAAAAGCATGATTAATGAACATATCTTGGAGAAAATAGAAATATTCATATCATGAAGAAAATACAAATATTGACTAAGTATTATAGTTAATTCAAGAATTAGTCCCTCTTATAGTTGGATATTCCGTGTGTATAAAAATCTCTTCTTTTTTTATTGAATGCAATTCGGATTGGTTTGTGCAAATAATGGGCAAGTGAAAGATCTCCAATGATGAACAATTCCCATAGGTTTGTTTTTCATTTCTCTCTCTACTAATGTAGACAATCACACAATCAAGAACCATTAGGACTTTATTAGGCTTGTAATGTACAGCTAGGTAATAGGTAGGATATTTGGATACAGATGTAGTTCAAATCACTCATAAATTCATGCATTTATTTACATACCTTTTAAGAGCACAAGTCAAAATTCCAATTACATGACACCTTAAAACTTGAATACTACCTTTTTTTGTCATCCACTTTTTTTCTTTTATATATACATATATATTCTCTTTTTTCTCTTCTTTTTTTTTACTCTTTTTTTACAATTTATATATATACATATACATTTTTTTTCTTCTTTTTTTAACATATATTTGATATCACATAATACAATGATAATAAAAATTCAAAACAAACTATCACAACACCACTCTTCCTCCTATACACAAGTAATGCCCAACATGTGTCACAAAGTATCTAACATGCTTTATGAGTTACGGGTGAAACAAGAAAATATTAGCTAAATTAAAATTATGGGTGATAAAGAAAAAGGAAAATTGGCTCAATAGGGTGATTAGGGATAAATGTGTATACAAGGGCATGTACAGAAAGGCTCAAACGATCCAAAAATGGCCTAAATTATGTCCTTGATTAAATGTTGCCTAAGATTTTGCCTCGACAAATCAAACAAATTCTAGGATTTAGGAGTTTTTAAAAATTAATATTTGCATAAACATTTTCTAAATATGCATTAAACTACAAATATCAAGATTTACTACTTAGGTTTTAGAATATCACAATGTAAAATGGAACTAACTCAAAAATAAATTATATAATTATAAAATATTTACTTTTGTCAAATAGTTATGCAAATTAAGCAAACTTTATGATTTTTTTTAAGAAAAATCACCAATTAAAGCATAAAATACCTCTAACTTTTTTAGTTTATAATTTATAATTTATAATTTTTTTGTTTTTATTATACTTTTTTACATTTTTTTTGAATTTTTTACAAAAACAACACTCAACACAAACTTATGGTATTCCTCCCCTACACTTAAACTCACATTGTCCTAAATGTGCACTGAAAAGGTAAGAAAAGAAAAGAAATAAAAATACTCACTTGACCTTGTAGCTCGATGTTGTTGGACTTGAGAGCATATTCCTCCTTATTTATTTACATCTGAAAAGCACAAAAGTACATAAACATAAACTTAAATTAATTAAACAAATACAAATGTAAACACACAAAAATACAGTAAATGGACTTAGATTGCCTTCCAAGAAGCGCTTAAATTAAAATCTTCAGCCTGACTTTCAGTTTCAGGTTAGGTAGGGTTGGTGAAAGTGACGGAAGTCTTTTGTCTTTATCCCCCATGTAATATTTCAGTGGTTGTCTAGTAATTTTGAATGTTCCTTTTGTGTCATTATGGACATCAATGACTCTATATGGAACGACCTTTGTAACAGTGAATGGGCCTGACCAACAAGATTGCAGTTTCCTTGGAAAGAGACAAAGACACGAATTGTATAGGAGAACCTTTTAATCAGGTTTGAAATCACGCTATAAGATGTACTTATCATGCCACTCTTTTGTTCGTTCCTTGTGAATTCTGACATTTTCATAAGCTTCATTTCAAAACTCTTCCATCTCATTGAGTTGTAATAGCCTCTTCTCTCTAGTAGCTTCAAGATCAAAATTCAACTTCTTGACAGCCTAGAATGCTTTATGCTCAAGTTCAATGGGCAAATGACAAGCTTTTCCAAAGATTAAGTGATATGGCAATGTCCCAATTGGTGTTTTATAGGCTATGCGAGAGGCCTATAATGCATCTTCAAGCTTTTTCGCCTAATCCTTGCATGAAAAACTCACCATTTTCTTTAGTATCTACTTTACTTCCCTGTACAACACTTCCACTTGACCACTGGTTTAGGGATGATATGCTATACCAACCTTATAGGTATTTGGCCAATAAAGCTTTAAATTGGCAGTTGTTGAAGTGTTTATCTTAATTGCTGATGATTGCTCTAGGTGTGCAAAATCTAGTTAAAATGTTCTTTCAAAGAAAATTAAGCACAACCTTAGCATCATTCACAGGTAAAGTAATGGTTCTACCTATTTAGGAACGTAGCCCATAGCCACCAAGATGTATTTGTTATTGTGTGATGATGGAAATAAACCCATGAAATCTATACCATAGATATCAAAAAGTTTCAACTTCAAAAATGTTGTTGAGGGCCGTCTCATTCCTCAGAGAAATATTTCCAATCCTTTGGCGACGATCACAAGCAACAACGAATGAATGGGCATCTCTAAACAAGTTTGGCTAATAGAATCCAAATGGAAGTACCTTGGCTATAGTTCTAGTTTCTCCAAAATGCCCTCTGCACTCTAAAGAATGGCAATGCCTCAAGATGCTTTTGATTTTTTCTTCTAGAACATATCTTCTAATGATTTGATCAGAGCAATCCTAGTAGAGATATGGATCATTCCATAAGTAAGGCTTTACATCAGAAAAGAATTTCTTTTTTTGCTGAAGTGTCAAATAAGAGGGTTCAATGTTGCTTGCCAGAAAATTAGCAATGTCAACATACCAAGAACTATTGATTGCTTGTAAAAAAAACATCTTCTCATAAAGAAATTCTTCATTAATTGGCTGAATTTTTTTTTTTTTTTTTTGCTTATTCTCTTAATTCTAATCGAGATAGATGATCTGCCACAAGATTTTTTGATCCTTTATTGTCGAAAATCTCCAAATCAAATTCTTGGAATAGAAGGGCCCATCGAATCAGCCTTGGTTCTTTGCATCCTTCTGTTGAATCAAGTACTTTATTTTTGAATGATCAGTGTAAACAATGACCTTAGTACCTATCAAATATGAACAAAATTTGTTAAATGCAAAGAACATGGCCAAAAGTTCTTTTGCTGTTGTTGCTTAATTCAATTACACATCAAGGAATGTCCAGCTTGCATAATAAATTACATGCAACACTTTATTTTTTTGTTGGCCCAACATAGCTTGAATTGCGTAATCACTTTTGTCGCACATGAGTTCAATGGCAAACTCCAATCAGGTGCTATAATAACAGAAGCTGTGGTCAGCTTCTTTTTCAATAAATTGAAGGCTTGTAAACAAGACTCATCAAAGTAGAACAGGATTTATTTCATCAATAGATTGCATAGAGGCTTTGTTATTTGAGGAAAATACTATATGAAGCAATGATAAAATCCTATATTTCCCGAGAAACTTCTCAAACCTTTCACAGAAGTCAGTGGTGGCAATTTTATGATGATTTCAATTTTTGCTCTATCCACTTCAATTCCTTTACCTGAGATTTAATGTCCAAGAACAACGCTTTCTTTCACCATGAAATGACACTTTTCCCAATTTAAGATCAATTTTGTCTCTTCATATCTTTTTAACACCAAAGCTAAGTTTGACAAACAATCATTAAAGGGGGTCCCAAAAACAAAAAAGTTATCCATGAAAACTTAAATGATTTTCTACATCATGTTAGAAAAGATGGACATCATGCACCTTTGAAATGTTGCTAGAGTATTGTAAAGACCAAAAGGCATTTTCTAAAATACAAAAGTGCCATAAGGACAAGTGAAGGTAGTTTTCTCTTGATCCTCAAGTGCTATTAGAATTTGATTGTATCCAGAGTAACCATCAAGGAAGTAGTAGTATGGATGACCAGCAAGTCTTTCCAATATTTGATCAATAAATGGCAAGATCTTTTCAAGTAGTTTTGTTCAATTTCCTAGAATCAATGTATACTTGCCCCATCTTGTGACTATTCTTGTGGGAATGATTTCATTGTTTTCATTTTTCACATAGTCATGTCTCCTTTCTTAGGTACTACTTGTAGTGGGCTTACCCAAGGACTATCAGAAATTAGGTAAATGATTCTAGCATCAAGCCATTTAAGAACCTCAGCTCTCATGACTTCTTTCATGTTTGGATTTAAACGACGTGTGTGTTCCATTTCCTCTATCAAAAATTTGTGCATACAGATTAAAAGTCTTATTCCTTTGATGTCAGTAATAGACCATTCTAAGTAGTCTTATGCTCTCTCAAAACATGAAGCAACTTCTCCTTTTCTAATTCACTCAAAGATGCTAAGAGAATGGCTGGAAATGTAGAAGAATCCCCTAAAAATGCATATTTAAGATGAAAAGGCAATGGTCTCAGCTCGAGGTTAGGTGGCTTTATGATTGAAGGAATTGTTTGTGTTTGCCCTCTTCTAAGTTCTTTGACTCTTTGCGTGTTGAAGAAATTAGCAGTAAGAACTACTTCCAACAAGGTCATGCATTCTTTAATTTCTTCATTCTCCAAATCGACATATTCTCCTTTAACAAAACAAACTTTGAGTGGATCTTTTGGATGAGCTTTGAAAAACTTAATTATGAATCGATCAATGATGTCCACTTGGAAACAACTTGTAGATTTGAAATGTCATTGCCTTGAAGACATTGAAAGTGACTTATTTATCTTGGACTCTCATGGTTAATTCTCTTTTTTGGATATCAATCAGAGTCCTTCCTATGGTAAGGAATGGTCGACTAAGAATGATAGGAATGTCTTGGTCTTCTTCCATATCCAAGATAATAAAGTTTGCAGGGAAAATTAACTTGTAACTTTGACAAGCACATCTTCAATCATGCCTCTTGTACATTTGATCGATATATCAGCAAGTTAAAGTGAAACCGTAGTAGGTTTTGCTTCTCCTAACCTAAGCTTCTTGTAAACTGAAAGAGTCATTAAATTGATGCTTGCACTTAAATCACATAAGGCTTTCTCAAAATAGGAATTTCTGATCATACAGGGAATGTTGAAACTTCCTGGGTCTTTAGTGGTAGCCTATTTTGCAAGATTGGTTGCATTCTTCTGTCAATGCCATTATTTTATCGTCTTCCAACTTCTTTTTGTTGGATAGAATCCCCTTCATGAACTTCACATAGTTGGGCATTTGCACCAAGGTATCAACAAAAGGGATTTTGATGTGTAACTTCTTAAAGACTTCAAAAAATTTGAAAATTGCTTATTGGGGTTTTTCTTTTTAAGCCTTTGTGGAAATAGAATGGGTAGAACATAGGGTGGTGGGTTGTAAGGAAAAAAGTTTTTGACTTTGGTTCTTCAACTTCCTTTGGAGGTTTAGATGGTTTAGGCTCATCAACAACTTCTCTAATAGGATCTTTCAACTCCTCGCCACTTCGAAGAGTGATTACTTTGACATACTCTCGAGGGTTTATTTTAATAGTACTTGGAAATGTTCCTTGAGTTCTTCTAGCAAGAGCATTAACAATTTGACCAACTTGTGCTTCCAAACTTCGAATAGAGGCTGAGTGGTTTTGAAAGGTTTTCTCAGTTTTAGATATGAATTGATCAGTCTTGGAAACAATTTGATTGGTAGTGGCAACAAGTTGAACGATAATATTCTCTAATGAAGGCCTTTTCTCTTGCGGTTATTGAGGTTGTTGGAATCTAGATGGAGGTGGCCTCAAGACATTTTGGTTGTTACTCAATGAAAAGTTTGGATGATTTTTTCATGCTGGATTATAAGTGTGAATTTGGATTATACAGCTGCCAGTTAAAGTTGGAAATTGCTTGTTCTGGCTAAGTGGGAAATGATTCCACTATTTGGTAGTCTATACTTGCATGGCAATCACCACATGATTCACAATTTTGGGAAGAAGTATGAATAGCATTCACCTTCAAATTCCCTAATTGTTCAGTCAGAGTTGCTACTTGAGCTATCAAAGCTGTAATAGCATCTAACTTATGAACTCCCATGGTTTGCCAATGCAACAATCGCTCAGAAGGCCATTGGTAATCATTTGATGCCATCTCTTCTAGTAGTTCGTATGCTTCAATGATGGTTTTCCCCATAAGTGGCCCTTCAGCTATAGCACCAACAAAAGTTTTAGTGTTTCCACTTAAATCGTTGTAAAACATTTGTACTTGCGGCCACTTCAGAAGGCCGTGATGAGGACACTTTCGTAGCATATCCTTGTATCTTTCTTAGGCTTCGTACAGCATCTCTATGTCATGTTGAACAAACTGAGTGATCTCATTCCTCACTTTTTGTAGTTTTCGCAGGAGGGAAAAATTTAGATAAGAATTTTTGAGCTAGATCATTCCACGTCGTGATGGATCCTTGAGGAAGAGAGTTCAACCAACTTTTCACCTTATCTCTTAAAGAGAAAAAAAGTGGCAATTTTATGGTGTCATCAAAACAACATTGTGTTTGAAAGTGTCACTTGTTTCTAAAAAATTGGTTATATATACATTTGGAAACTGAATAGAGTTTTGGATCATTTGAATTATTGCATAATGATTTTGAAGTTGTTAGCTACGATGGTGGTTCTACAAATGATTGAATTAAAGCCGTCAATTGTTGATATTGCATAACCCCTCGAAGCTCTATTTCCATTCGCGTTGACGTTCTCATTCACATTTTCTGCAGGTTCAACCATGTTAGATTTTTGTTTCCTAGAAGCTCTTCTCTTATCTCTAAGTAATCTTACGAATGTTCTTTTTATTTCTAGATCAATAGTTATAAGTGGCAAGCCTCTAGTTCGCTTTAAACACAAGCCTAAACCATAGATAAAGAAAAAACAAAGCTCAATTAAAATTAACTAGTATTGATATTAACAAAACAAAATTTCTTGGTAACGATGCCAAAAACTTGGTGTGGATTTTTAAAAACCTGAGTTCACGTTGTCACAAACAAGTAATAAAGAGTGAGTAAAGACCATTCCCACAATGAAACTTTGTTTATTAATTACCAACAATTTTTAATTCTAATTTTAATTTGAGTAACCGTTAATTTGGAACCTTTAAAAATTTAAAATGACAAATTCTAAAATTCTAAAATTAAAATATTACAAAATTTGAACAGTTTTAAAATTTAACTTGAATGAAAATTCAAAATAAAAGGCTGCTGGTTTTATGGATTTACAGAATCAATCCTATGTCATTTAAGTAAACATATTATTATGGTTTTTCATATTATGTTGACGGTTGAATTTCCTATTGTTTTATGTACTCTTTCTTAAGTTATATATAAAATATACTTAAGCATAAAAACGTACTATATCTCTATGTAAATTTATTATACCTAAGTTTATGAGGTTTCATGGTAATTTCAAAATGATCACATAAAATAGAAAGATATATCTTTATCCTTCCCTAGAATTATGACATTTATTTTAATGAGCTAATTTAGAAATATCTCCTCTAAGTTTCAATTTGATCTTCAATTGATTCAAAAGTTGATCAAGTTTTTAAAAGTATTAAGTTCAGAAATAAATGCTCAACATAAATATGCAAATCATAATAACATAATTTTAACTAAATAAAATGTTCATAAATTTAGCTACATTATAATTCTAGTATAAAGTAAATTAGTTCATAATAAGAGAAATAACAACACATAATAATGCATATATTATAACAACAATAAAGTAAGAGAAATATTTAGAACGAACTTCTTTTGCAAAATAAATCTACCAAGTCCTTCATTCAAACAGTTTCACTCCTCTTCTTAAAAGTTACAAGAAAATTACAAAAGAAAAATACTTACAAAAAAATTATAAAATATTTTTTTAGAGCGGCTCTAAAATTGTAAAAGCTAAGTCTGTAATTGAGAAATGAAGTGAGTAAAGAGGATGCCATGAGGGTCCTTGAAGCTGGCTATTTACAGCCTTGGAAAGATGAGGTTTTGGAGTAAAAAATTACATACAATTGGGAGCTGATTCACTCTCCAAAAACCAAGTGCAAGCTGTGTAACATAACACAATATTTGTGCTAAATCCAAGTCAGGCACACAAAGGAGAGTTTTTGGATTGATTTCACCAAAGAAGGTCGCCAGAACAAAATTAAGAAGGCACAAAATCTATGTTGAGAGCAGTTTCACATGCTGTTCTAGTGGGGCCCATGTTCTGTTTGGTTGCACAATACTTTCTCGGGCACTTTCCTTTGCCAGCGCTTGTCATGCGCATGCTGGATCTGGGCCAAGTGCTTCATCCAATGGCTGGAACAAATTCTGATTTAAAATTTGATTTTATTTATTTTCTTTTTCTTTTCTTTTCTAAATCAGAACCCAATAAATTTTTTTATTACATTTTTTACCCAAATCTTACCTAATTATTTATATACACTTGAGGAAATTAAATATTAAAGGAGAGAAAAATATCTGCAACACATTGAAATTATTTACAAATTAATTCAAAAATAGAACAAAATAAATTAAAACTAAAAATAAAACAAAATTAATTAAAGCAAAACAAAATAAATTAAAATAAATTAAAAATCTCAAGGACAAAGCTAATTTTACACATAAAAATGTAGTAAAATAACTCTATTTCATAGAGTTGTCAATTGAAAAGGGAGATCTCTCCCCGGACAAGTGGTTCCCTTTGTACAATGGGAGATCTCTCTCCGTTGTAACCTCAGTACAAAGGAGATCCATCAAAATCTCTTCTCCATATGGGTGAAGTTCTCCTTCTCGTCTAAGTCGCTTGGAAGAGATCCCTTTCCACCATGATGGATCTTCCCATGGACAAGCATAGGTGATCCTTACCGCAGTTCTATTGCATCGAAGAGATTTTCTCTACAAGGATGGATCAACCATCGGATTTATTGATTCCTGTATTTATAGTATTTGGTGTTATTTCTAGATTTAGTTGATTTTCTTTTGTAGATATTTGGATATGGTTATCGTTTTGTTATTTTTTGTGACTTTTTGATTTCTAATGACAGCATTGCTGCCATTGACTGCTATTTTTGGCTGGTTCGTGACGGTGACTGGTTGGTAGCGGCCTGGTATCATAGTGGATACAACCAGCAACCAGCTGCTATCATAGTGAATATCAGTTGGACGTTGACTGAAATGGTGAGAACATATTTGGTATTCCAGATATAGTATAATGATGTGACAATGACACTCTGTACAAATATTTTTGTTTGGTGGCATAGATCAATCAAATGCTTAAATATGTGGTAGGCTTGACAAATTTACTAAATGAGTTGGACTTGGTTTAGGTTTTGCGCACAAACACGATACACATTAAAAGTCCTACATGAGAATAATAAACGACATGATTAGCCCGACCATTGTCCTTATTTTGTCATGTGATTTTATTTTCTTGTGAGATTTACAATGTATTGTTCTTTTTCTTAGCAAGATTTTATTCCATTTGAGCTTTTGTTTTTTTTTTTTTTTAAGGCTTTTTAATGTTGCATTTGTTTTGATAATATAAAATTTTTCGTTTCCCTGTTTGTTTAGCAATTTTCTGTTTGAGCACGATTGGGAAGTATTAATGCATTGTGAACTAGCCTAGACATAGTGCTCTACATCATAAAAGAGGGCATGACAATGACCTCATACACTAATAGCCAAATAAATGGGCTAGATTAATATGACATAACCCATTTCACAATCCTATTCCACAAAATTGTTAGCCTTGAATGTGTGTCAGATCAGTAATACTTTTTACCTTCTTTGTTAGGGTTGGTATAAGGTTTTTCTTCACCACCCCCACACACACAGCGCGGGGGGGGGGGGGGGGGGGGGGGGGGGGGGGGGGGGGGGGGG
>CAMOHE010054363.1:19021-57137 GCA_946598075.1 Artocarpus hirsutus | reverse complement strand
CCCCCCCCCCCCCCCCCCCGCCCCTTCTTGGGTTTGGAGTTTTCTTTTTCTATTTTTACATGAGGTAGGGCTGTTAAAAAATTGAACAAATTCCTATTTGGACTGATTAAACTAATTTAATCCAATCTACAAAGTGTGGATGACCAGTTAATTGCGGATTAGATCAGATGACAATTTCTTAAACCTACACTTGCATGGACTGACTACAGATTAAGCATGAAAAGTAAATAATCTAACTAATCCGCATTTTATATATTTGAAAATACTTTAACCAATCCAATTTTTTGCGGATCGGATATGATAAATGATAACTCTATTAAAATAAAGTTACTTATGTATTTGAATGCTCATATTTTTGCTATGTTCTTGATATTTTGATTTAATTTTTTTATTTTTATATATTTTACTTTGTATTTAATATTTTGTTAATTTGATTTTATTTTTTTTTATTTTATTTGTGTTTAATTGAATTTTGTTGTTGTTGTTGTTGTTATCCCCTCCATTCATCTATTTTATGTCATTTGTATAATATAAATTGGTGACAAGGGCTAAAATGATAATTTGGAACAAAACCGGGGCAAAAATAGAAAAATTCGATATGAAGCATAGCTTTCAATGCATGACAACAAGCACGACAAAGGAAATGCCCAAACTCTCCATCCCCAACACGTGCGCGTCAGGCGTCGACAGCAACAGTCGTTTGGAAATCATCGTGCGCCACACGTCCTGCGCGCGTTCTTATGTGACGTGCTTGACATATTCCTGTGCACCCTCGTCCATGCTCCAGTTCTGATTCACCACGCGGCTATTACAGCCCAAATTCCCATACATTTCTTGCCACGTGGCAGCGCCAATAAATCCCAGTTGCAAGTCATGATTTCTCCCTCGTTTTTGTGTGGAATCGGTGAAGAGGAGGGAAGCATGCCACTTTCTTGGTTACAAAGCCGGAGGAAGGAGCTTTCAAGCTCCATTCTTTTGGGGATTCTTGAGAGCAGATCCCAAGGGGGAGAAGTGAAGAAAAAGAAAAAAAAAAAAAAACAAGTACTTAGTTTGATTTTATTTGAGTCTTAGGTTTTACTTTTAGTTTTAGTTTTCAATTTTATTTTTCTTTTGAGACTCCATTGAAGGGCATTTTGAAGCTACAAAAAAGAGGAAGAAGAAGATTGAGGAAGAAGCAACTTGTGATTTTTAGTAATTTCCTTCCCATTTTTATTTTTTTTATTTTCGTATAATCTAAAAATGTTTGAATATTGGTGTTTTTTATTTTCACTTTTATTTTTAATTTTATTTATGAACTAGTTTTATGTTCTAGAGTTCTAATGGATACTATTAAGGGATTTTGATTTATATTGCACTCTCGGATTGATATTTGATTATTGGAATTTGTTTATCTTATTATGTGTTTAATGCTCCTTAGTGTTTTTGGTCATTCTTGAGGTGATGTTGTTGGACTAAATTGAAATTGAAAAATGGATTTTTAGTCTTGATCAATAATAGGATGACGTAGGCAATTTCGAATAAGAACGTATCCTTTTTGTGTGCATAGTCATTGTGAATGCTTAAGCTTAATGAATTTGTGTTAATTAGTTCCTCATAGGAATATAGGTGTTTTACTTAACGTAAATGTGCCTACTAATTTATTGGAAGAGGCGAATAGGTAATTTATTGCCGTCAACTAAAAATTTCATTAATTAAAATTACTTATTTAGAGAGTATTTTTTTTTCAAATAAAGTTAATTGGTGAAATTGGATTCTTAGAGTTTTGTTATTAATTTAGTTTCGTTTATTTAATTTTATTAGTTTCATTTTATTTTCTTTTAAATCGATTATTTTAATAATCCTAAAGTAAAGACAATTTTAGTAATTAAAGAAAATTAAACACAATATTATTGGGCACGATATCTATACTCTTAGTATATTTTATGACTTCTACAATTCTGTGCACTTGTAGATTCCAACCAACAATACGAAATTATCAAATCCACACATAGGCGAATCGTTGAGCTAAAAAGTGGGGATTGGATTAATTAGATGAACAAATCTTCATATAAAAGTTGGGGCATATAAGTCTTTTCATTGTGAAAGAAGCGAAAGAACCACAATTAAGAGCCATGTGCACGAAACCATCCAAAATTAATGAAAGATGACGATTTTTCTTCAATTGCAAACAATTTAAGAATCTGAGGGTTTAGATTACCAATATTAAAAGAACAAGTACCACATTGCCACCTACTAATCAATTTACGATGAATGGTTCCAATAACTTTATCAATTTTAGCTATGAAAATAACGTAATTCGAAAAATACAAGAGATATGAGATAATATTATTACATCGTTTAAAAAGAAATTTGTGATCATGCTACAATTAAATCAGTGAAAAAACGGAGGGAGAAAGAATAGAGAAGCGCATGCTCTTGAAAACAAAAGTGGGTGAGAGAAATAAATGAGTATTCTTGGCCGAAGGATCGACATGCTGCCAAGTCTTTAGCAACCAAATTTATTTTGTAAGCTAACTGTCTGATATTGATTTCACTGTGGAGCTTGTGCCACCAACGAAGGAGGATGGTTGCTTGATGGAAGTAAAGGTAGGTATGAGGTGGTCATCAATCATGAGTCATTTTTGGGTGCTTGGGTCTTCTTGTTGGTCTACTCTTCAGCTAGGTTTTGGTTTGCAAGAAGAGGGCGTCGTCGCACATGGTCCTTCCCTGTCCTCGGCGGCTCCAACTACTCGCCTTTAGTGTCATGTTCTTCTGTTTGCTTTCCACGGTGTTTGATGTCTTTGACTTGTGGATTTTCTTATCTTCGATTTGTAATAATGGTGGTTTTTACAATAATTAACTTATGTCTTTGCCTTGTTTGTTTAGTGTATGGTGTTTATGTTTTTATCCACAAGATTTATTTATTTATTTTTTTGTCTCTTTGTGTAGGCTTGACGCTAATGTTTTGACATTATTTGATCAGAAAAATTTTCCCATAGACTATAAAGGACCTATTAAAAAGACCTGTGTGCTGAATTTTTGGCATACCGTTTTTTAGAGTTTTTATTTGTAGAGTCTAATTTGAGATTATTAATTGAATCAGTCCATTGGTATTGTGTTTTCTTTAGTAGGAACCCATTTTTGTATTGTATTTCCATTCATGCGGATGCATTTTTAGTCTCCATATACGTGTTTTCTTTAGTCTCCAATCCGGCACCGGATTGGAAACGACATGTGCATGACATGACTTTTGCATCATTAAGATGAATAATATGAGACACGTGACTTAAAAGCAGAGGTTGCAATCTAAATGTGACAGGTGGACAACGTTATAGGTTTGAGCTTGAAAATGAGATTTAATTAGGGTCACGGATATAATGGTAACTTTGTCTAAATTAAATAATGAAATGTGGTATTGAAATATTTTGCATGTTCTTGAAGGACAATGTAACTAATGCAAATAAGTGGGAAACACAAATACACAAAATGTAACTCAACTGTACTGATTTGTAACTCAACTAATTTTTCATTTTTAAGACGTATAATGCTTGTTATGCCCTATTTAAATTTTCAATTAATCATTTTAATTTAAAGATGATAAAAATTGACATAAGAAAAAGAAGATTTTAAGTTCCGGCGGCTGCAAACTAGGTACCAATGTATATCATAGGTGTGACCAATAAGAAGAGGTGATATAACTATGAAACACATATGGTGTAACATCAAATTGAAAATGGGATAACTATCCTTTTATGCCATCTGTTGTAGGTTAATTCAAAAACTCTTCCTTCTATTTTATTATTTCATTGAATGCATACCTTCTGATTGGATTTAATATATAAATCTTACTTTACCTCAGTCAATAATTAATTTCGACATTTAAAAAGAGCAAATTATCTTTAAGTAAAAGAGAAAAAGCAAGTTACAACTTTGAAAAAAAAAAAGAAGAAAAGAAAAACAAAAACACCCATTTTTAAAGTTATTATATATTTTTGAAGTCAAAAACTTTAGTATAAAGTTCGATTAAATTTTTAAAGTTCTCTTTTTTTTTTTTTTGAATTAAGGATATTCTAGGCAATTTTGTATGTCAAAATTGAAGATTGTTAATAAAAAAAAGTATAAATTTGTGTATTAAATCTAATTTGAAAGAACATATTCGATGCGATTAAAAACAAAAGATATAGTATTTAAATCAACTTCAAATACAAGTATAAAAAAAAGTAAATAAACCAATTGAAAATGATACATAGAGTAAAAAAGAAAAAAGAACATGTTTAAATAGGTTGAAAATAAACATACTGCACGATCTAATGGAGGAAATTTTTTTCCACTTCAAGTTTATCTCTTAATCCCTAGTCATGATAAAGGGGCCATATTTTTGATTGCGTACGAGTTACATTCTTAACTAGAAAGGTTATACAAATGGCGGCTTTCCTTGTACTTCCAAAACAACACCACGCACATCGTTCCAGATTCGACCAAATCTCCGTAGGAAGAATTTCCAAAATGCCAATATCCTAGATGCCCAACTAGACTGCCGAACCAAGCATACCCGACGGAAAACACTTGGTTCAATCGATCGAGCGCAGACACATTGTAACGAAATTCCTCCTCCAAAACCTTTTGCAATTTCAGAGTCAAGAAGCCTTGATCCTCGGGATTGATTTGAACCAAGAACCAAGCTCTGAGAAAGTGGTGGGGTAAATGACCCAGACCACTTGTTTTATACAGAAATATATTAAACAACATGCAGTTATTAGGAGTCATATTATTTAATTCGCCATTTTATTATTATAATTAGTATTAAGGTTAATTTTATTTTGGACTCTTAGAACTACAAAATTTGTCTCATTTTGGTCTCTGAACTTTAAAACGAAGCAAGTCGCACTTTTAAACTATTTAATTTGTCTCATTTTGGCCTTTTTGTTTTTAAATCCATTAAATATTAATGGAATGAGCTAATAGTTTCACTTTTTTTCCTTAAACTACTCAACTTGTTTTATTTGACCTCTAAATCTAAACTATAACAAATCATACTCCTGAACTAATTTGTCCTATTTAGGCCATTTAATTACTAATCCGTTAAATATTGACGAGTTAAGCTACATACATATGTATCTAATTGATTAATTATAAATCGACGGCTGACATTAAATCTTTTGTAATCGTCTTTCATGAATTTTAAACCTACAAATAAGAAAATTTCATATACAAATATACATTTTTGTTTACTTAAAATTAATACAAATTTTGAGTTTTTTTTTTTTGTGATTATTGAGTCCAATTAAGCGAAACATTCATTATTATGTCATTTACATAATTGTCAACTCTAAAATTTAATCATAAAAATGTAAAGTAGGTTATACTGTAGTATCTATGTGTCGTTTTTGTTGGACACCTATATCTTAGTGCTTTTTCCTTATTTGTTCATTTTTTTAATTTTAATTCATTCTAAATCATATGATGGAGAAAATTTGATAAAATTCTTGAAGACAAAAAAGCAAAACTTTTATCTACAAAATTATTGAAAAAAAGAAAAAATAATAGAACATATATAATGAATAAATAAAATTCAGATATTTTGATTTCCAAATATAAGTTGAAAACATATATTGAGCTAAGAGGCCAAAATAGTGATTTGTCTCAATTCATTAATATTTAATAAACTTAGTGATGAAATGTTAAAATGGGACAACTTTCATAGTCCACGGGTGTAATTTGTTATAATTTAAAATTTAGGGGTCAAAATAGGAAAACTTACATAGTTTAGCAACCGAAAGTGAAATTATTGGCTCAATTCGGTTAATATTTAACGGATTTGGTAGTAGAAGGGCTAAAATAGGATGAGTTGAATAGTTCAAGGGTATGATTTGCTACGTTTTAAGGTTTAGGGGCCAAAATAAGACAAATTGTATAATTCGAGGGTAAAAAGTGAAATTAACCTTTATTGTTATTATTGTTTTACTTAAAAACATTGTCAGACTGAACCTATGTGTAAATAGTATTTAGTATATCATCTTTAGGAGGCTATAGATAGTATTAACTAAATATATTATATCTTAATAGCATCCTATTATACTTATAAATATCTACTACTATGTATATACGTATTTGTTCTAACTACGAGGGCTTCCTTTCCCTCTGTTTCACCTCTAACAATAGTATGGATTTTTTCAAAAAATAAAGTGTTAAGCATTAAAATTGAAAAAATCCATACTTTTTGTTGAATGGAGCCAACGTCGGTCAAGGAATTATTGCTTACATTTTATCTTGTTTAAGCCATTCATTTTTAATTCAAGGACTAAGGAAAAACTCACCTTCTATTTTTTTTTTTTTTTTTAGAAATTGTATGAAATAACATCTTTTCTAATTCTAATATTAGCAAATAGCATAATTTAGAACAAAGAAAAAAAAAACACATTCTAAAAATTATTATTTTTTATTTTTTATTTTACTCTCATTTTCTATCCTTTTCTCTTATGGATATGATCATCTGGAAACTTTCTCCTCCCACTACCCCCAGTAGTTTCCAATTGCAACCACTTGCCGACACATGACGTCTATCACTGCGTACTCCAATGTGATAAGAAACTAGCGATCTACAGAACTCTGTCGACTGTTTGACGGAAATAGATGACAGTGGACTTCAACAACACCCATGCTATAGCGGTGATGCTCTATCTCTTATCGCGAGCTAGATTTCACAATTCTAGCCTCACGTGTTGTCCCGAAGATCTTTGAGGTTGTGCTAGCCTCGTGACATGCTGACATGTCACGCCCCAGAATACAGGAGATGACGTGGCAGTTTAATTAAGTTAATTAAATAAAGATTTAGTTAAAAATTGAGGTTTTAGAGTTAAATTTATAAATAAAAATGAGGAAATTTTAAAATCGTTTGATTAGAATAATTTGAGGAATTAAATAAACCATTATAATAATTAAGCAAATAAAAGAATATTAAAAATATTTAAATGTGAGGTGGAACGAGTATGGGTCCCACTGGCCCACATATTGTGCACACACATATAGTACTGACAATATTACAATACAACCATAGTTCGAGTAAAAAGAAAGATAAAGATTTACATGCCTTACTTGCTACAATACAACCTACCCAAATCTTCTACAGATTGTAAGTCCGGTCGGCGGACTCTTCTCCGATCCTAAGCTGATGTCCACCTAGGGTTAAGATTTTAAAACAAATAAATCATGAGTGAAAGGCTCAGTAGGACTATATTTGAAAATTATTCAACTTTAAAAGAAATTTCATAAATCAGATAAATACATAGAAAACGAGCTAGAACAATTAAACAAATAAATAATTAAATGAGAATTTAATAAAAATACGATCTTACCAAAACAATTCAGATAGGTCGACCAGAAAGAATATCATTTTCTTTCCCTAGGCAAACCATATATAATTCACCACTGCAGTGGCCCAGTTGGGTTTCAGGACCTGCCCCCAAGGTCGTTAACTACACGACCCGATCTCTGATATAGCATTATGCCCTCAAGTATGTATACATATATATATATCTTTTTGATTAATAAAATCTCTTCTTTACTAGATATAATCATTTATATTTATTATGAAGTTCATTATGAACATTTCTCAAACAACCGTTTGTAAAAATATTTAAACAAAATCATTTCCCAATCAGTCATCGAAAACATTTGATAAAATCCTTTTTTTTTTGGCTTAAATCATTTTGAAATAAGGCTACCAAGGAAGAAGGGATAGAAGTCCTACCTCGATATCCGTGTCGGTGTCCCACACTGTAATCCCGGTCCACTATACGTTAGCTCTGCGGATCCACACACAATCCTAAATGCATAGTAACTTAGTTCATTAGTATCTAACCCGAGGTATCCTATGGTACTAAATCATCTCATGGTGTCCTAGTGTGCCTTTTATGTTCATAAAATCATTTTATAAAGTTGAAATTTCAATCGGGGTTCAAAACAGTGAAAACGGGTGAAAAATCACAAAATTACACCATGCCCGGTCGTCCTGGTTCGGCCTGCCGAACTGCACAGTTTGGCCTGCCGGAAGAGCAGGTTCGGTCGGTCGAACCTCTCCAGGTTCGGCCTGCCGATCGGATGAATCCGGCCTGCCGAACACAAAGTTTGGCCTGTCGATCTGGAAAAATTCTAGAATTTTCCACACACGGGTCTCGGCGTCCCGAATCCAAATCTTCAATCCAACATGTTTTTCTCAATTCTCAGGCATGGGTAATCATCATAAACAATAGAAAATCATAGTAGAACACTTTTTAATGGATTAAAACAAGTTTTAAAGAAGATTTTCACAAAAATCCAAAAATAGAGAAAATAGAGGAAAAATGAAAAATCTTGATTTCAATCTATTTTTGATGAAATAAAGTTTGCATCCTAGCTAATCTAAGTCCATCTAACTTAGATTGAAGCTTTTCTAGTCTTAAAAACTCTTAGATTTCAAAATGGAAGAAAATTTGAAAAATGTAAAAAGTTTTGAAATTTTGAAAACTAACCTTGAATCGAAGCTTGAATCGAGTTTGTGGTTGCTCAATCACATTCCTGAGCTTTCAATCCACAATCCCGAAGCTTGAAATTGAATTTTGAATCAAAAATTTAGAGAGAGGATGAGAGAAATCGAGAGAGAGTGAGAGAGAGACCCTTGGCGAACGAGAGAGAGAAGAGAGACGAGCGTGAGAGAGAGTGAGAGGATGAGTGAAATAAATAGAGGAAACAGAGACAAAACCAGTGAAGGAAAATCGTATGTATAGCACGTGGTTTTTCAAAAGGGACGTGTTGGTCATTTGACGAATTGTTTTGTTTTAAAATTTAAAATAGTACTTAAAAATAATTAAAAATCATTAAAAGAATCAAAATGACATTAATTTAAAAATTTCACAAAATGATCTAGTTAAGTTTAAAATAATCATAATGGCACACTAATCCACCATTTAATACTCTAATTAAACTTAATTAACTTTGGGGTGTTACAGGAAACCTTTTCGCCTGTAGACAGGCTTAAGTCTATCCACATTCCCTTGTCCATAGCTACCACTCTTAATTACTGATGGATGTCATACGTCCTTTCTGAATGGCTATCTTGATGAGTCCATATATATGTTGCAGCAAGATGGGTTGAAGGCTGAGGGTCAAGAAGGTAAGGTTTGCAAGCTGCTAAAGTCAATTTATGAAGATAAGTAGGCTTCTTGTTCTTGGCACATAAGATTTTATTAGGTGATCAAGACTTATGGGTTTGAACAAAATCTGGATGAATCATGTGTTTACAAACACATTAAGGATTAAAAGGTGGTTTTTCTACTGCTCTATATAAATGACATTATACTGATTGGCAATGACGTTGTGGTGTTGTTATTTGTCAATTATGGTTGACCAAGCAGTTTAATATGAAAGACTTAGGCGAAGCCAATTATATTTTTGATATCTGAATCTTTTAGTATAGGAAGAAAAAAATAATAGCTTTGTCATCAAGCTACATAGATAAAATTTTCAAGCGGTTAGCAATGCAAGATTGCAAGAAAGGTGGGTAACCATCGAGGTTTGGAATTACACTTTTTAAAAAAGACTCACCAAAGTTTAATAAAGAATGAGAATACATGAGGAAGGTGCCTTATGCTTTAGCAATGGGTAGTCTTTTGTAAGCCATGCTTTGCAGATGATTAGATATTAGTTATGCGGTCAGGATAGTAAGTCGGTTTTAGTCAGATTTGGGACTGAACTATTGGGTTACGGTCAAGCATATTTTCAAGAACCTGAGAAGGACTCGAGGGTATATGCTTATATATTTAGTAAGGATTTAACATCTCTAGGATATATTGATTTGGATTTCCAATCCTACCTGGATTCAAGGAGATTGGCTTTTGGTTTTGTGTTTATTCTAAGCGGTGATGCCATTGGTTGGAACAGTATCAAGCGAGATTGTACTTTGATTCAACAATGGAAGCTGAGTGCTTTGAAAGAAATAGTGTGGCTCCTTAAGGTCCTTGGGGATCTTGAGGTAGTTTCTAGCATGGATAAAGTGGTATCACTATGTTATGATAACACTACAACAATAACTAATGCTAAATAACCAAGATTTCACAATAAGAGTAAGCATATTCATTAGAAATATCACGCGATAAAGGACTTCATTGAGGATAGGCATGTTGCTGCATGCAAAATCACATATGAGGACAATTTAGTTGATCCATTCACAAAGACACTAACTGTGATGGTTTTCGAGAGGTATGGGGAAGCTATGGAGATGCGTGATATGTCATATTTACTCTCTTAGTGCAAGTGTGAGATTGTTAAATATATATGCCCTAAGGAGTAAAATATTATAACATATTTTTGGAGACATTTTATCAATAAAGAATTTATTTATTATTTATATATCAATTATTGTCCTACTTACCTTCATATTTGTTGAATGCATAATAAGCAAATAAAAGTTTGAGATTGTCGGTCTAAACATTTGAGCATCAGGTATATGATGGACATATTATTTAGATGACATAATTCTAAAGGTTATGGCCTAAATCATATATATAGATATGGAATCCATAGCTCCTTTGGTGGAATCAATGATATTCTCTTACAAGCGTTATCTTATAATTGGAAAACTATAGTACT
Source organism: Artocarpus hirsutus (assembly GCA_946598075.1). Taxonomy (NCBI): domain Eukaryota; kingdom Viridiplantae; phylum Streptophyta; class Magnoliopsida; order Rosales; family Moraceae; genus Artocarpus; species Artocarpus hirsutus. The sequence goes on along the minus strand of CAMOHE010054363.1, from coordinate 46,532 downwards.
CAACCATTTAGATACATAGGTATAACCGAATAGTATATTGTCCTCGGATGATAAGTTTTCTAATGGTGAGATAATAGAACGTAAGATAAAAATAATCGAAAAGGTAAGATGGAATTTATCCATTAGCCGATTATGAATATCCTAGGAAGATATGGCACATTATGATATGTTATGGACACTTAGCTAATTTGGGCTTCGTTATTTTATATAGTTTGAGAATGCAATTCTAAGCTTTTAGTGGAGTAACGTTAGAGTCGATAATTATAAAATGTATATCTAGGATCTTATATTTTATAATTATCGAAGCTTGAACTATATAGATCCATCAGGTCTTATTTGCTAGCTCATAATAAATCCTGTAATGATACAGCATGCTTTTCTAATAAATTGGTGAATTATGTTAAATTATTAGATTAGCTAAAATTCGATAAGATCAAATAATTTATGTTAGTTTATCAATTGAATTAAATTTTATAAATTAATTCAAGATAAACTTGTTGAATTATTGGGAATATTTATTTTCCTAGAGATTATCTAGAAATGGCTGTTTTAGTCAAATAACTTCTCTATTGAGTTTTTGAGTTAAAACTGAGGCTCTATCCAAAGAATCTTGGGTGGGAAATAAAAGATTCTTAGGGATCATATTATCGTAAATTCATCAGGCCGATGGGTTAGTTCGACATGCTAATGGAGCAAGTTCGGTAGGCTAATTTGTTAGTTCTGCCTACCAATCCAATGATAATTTCAGCACATGTTTTTAGCTCAATTTTATTTGAAGTTGATCCAGATTTGAATTTTCGAGGCCTTATCTGATAATGACCAATCTTGGGAATGGCCTCTGTACATGAAGAGTGAGTTTCTGAGTTATTTAGATCAGTTAATAAGTTAAGAATGAGTACTATAATGTTAGATACTTTAAAACTCCCGAAGAGTTTTTGTTCGCAATCATGAACCTTTACTCTGGGTCTTCTCCATTGGTTGGAAGGAGAGTCACCAAGGAAGAGCTGAACAATGTATGCCCACACACACTCCAATCATGGAGAGAGAGTAGCAAAGAAGATCAGTTGGTTGAGTCACTTCTAGAATGTTCTTCTCTACGATTGTATGAACTTTTCAGTATACAAAAGTTAGTAAGCTCTGGTTAATTTATGCATATAGCATGTCAAACTTTTGTTTTGGAAACCACTTTGATTTAAAATTTTAAATTCTGCTGCGTACACCTTTTTCCTATAGGATATACATTCAAGATTAATTTTGTTATTAACTTTCCTTAGGAGCTCTGTTAATGAAATTAATGGCCAAAGAAAGTTATTATTAACACACGATAGATTAGATGGGTTCTGGATGGCATATATTAATTGGAGAGGATCTATGTTCCTGATTAAATTTGACAAGTCTCCCCTAGGCAACTTGTTAAATTCTGAGTTGGAAATTATTGTTGTAAGGTTATGATTTTTTCAAGGTTTTGACACATAAACACAATTGTATGCTTACTTATTTGTGTTATCTTACAAAACTATTGTGGACTGTTTGCTTATATTTAGTATATGTATCTTTATTATAGATTAAAATGTCAAAAAGCGCTTTATCATCAATAGTCGATAAGAACATATCAACTAGCAAGAATTATAATGATTGGAAAAAAAACTTGAATATCATCTTTTCCTTTAAGAAACTAAAATTTGTGCTAACAACACCACGCCCTCCTAAACCTACCAGGGATTCAACAAATGAGCAAATCCAAGTATACAATCGCTGGAAAGATGCTAATAGTCAGGTCCACTGTTACGTTATGGCTAGCTTGAATAATATGTTGCAAACTCAAAATGAGGATTATGAGACTACTAAGTAGATCTTAGATAATCTTCAAAACATGTTTGTAGGTCAAGCCCTAACGAAATGGCAAGGGATTCTTCAAAAAAACTTAAACTACAAACAAAAACTAAGGACTATTGTGAGGGAGCATATGATGTTGGTCATGGGTTACCTTGCTGAGGCTCAACCCCATGGAGCTAACATTGACGCTAAGTCACAAACGACTATAGTCATTGAGACTCTATCTAAGGTGTTCATTCCATTTAGAGCTTCATATAATTTGAGCAATAGACAAGATGTGACCTTGACTGAGCTGATTAAGCAATTACAAGAGTTCAAAAATCTGATCAAAGAAACTTCTGCTAGTGGTGAGGCTAACTTGGTGGCTGCATCTAGTTCCAATCCTAATCTAGGGAATGGAAAGAAGCAGAGGGTCAAGAGCAGGAAGTCTTCTATCCTACCAAAAGGCAGAGACAAGAAGAAGAGAAAAAAGAACCAAAAGAAGCTGAAGTGCTTTTTCTACGGGAGAGTTGGGCACATCAAGAAGAATTACAAGGACTTCCGTTCTCAAGGAGGTAACTGTGAACTTTGAGAAGTTAGGTAACACTTGGGTCATAGATTTTGAAGCAACTAATCATGTTTGTGTTTGTTTATAGGGGTTCAAGAAAACGAGAAGTCTGTTACATATTCACTTCACATTATGAATGGACGATGTATCTTGGTGTTAGCTGAAGCAGTAGGAGACATCTGTCTTTATTTAAATAATTATAGGATTTTAGCTTTGAAAGATTGTTTTTATGTTCCTAAACTCAAAAGGATTTTAATATCTATAGCTTGTTTATTTAAAGACAATTATTCCATACCTTTTGTTAATAAAGTAGTGAATCATAAATTCAAATCTTTTATCTATGATGGATGGCTACAAAACAATCTGTATTCTATCAAACCTAAGATAGACTCACTGCTAAACACTAAGGTTAATAATAACTCTACAAGACTTATAAACTTCCTACTCTAATAAGACTTACATTTGGCATTTAAATTAGGTCATATTAGACTAAATAGGATTCAAGGAGAGCAAAATGACCAAAAGACCATTTGGGTCTAAGGGTAATAGGGTTGAAGGGGCCTTAAAACTTGTGCACAGTGACGTTTATGGTCCCATAAACATCAATGCATGTAGAACGTATTAGAACTTTGTCACTTTTATTTATGATTACTCAAGATATAGGTATGTCTACCTAATGCATCATAAAAGCGAAACTTTTGATAAGTTTAGGGAGTTTTGAGCTAAAATAGAGAAGCAATTACGTAAACGTATAAAAGCACTTCAATTTGATTGAGGTGGAGAAAACCTCTCCAAAGAGTCCATGGGACACTTATTAGAGAATGGGATCTTATCCCATTTGATTGTGTTAGGCACTCTGTAGTAAAATGGCATAGTTGAGAGAAGAAATAGGACTTCGTTAGACATGGTTAGATTAATGATGAGTTATTCGACATTACCTTTATCCTTTTGGGATATGCACTACAAACTGTATGTTATCTTTTGAACAATATATCTTCAAAATTGGTTCCTAAAACCCATCACGAGTGGTGGACGGGTAGGAAGACATCTTTAAATTATATTTGCATATGGGGATATATGGCTTCATGTCCTATACAAGGAAGCAAATAAGTTAGCAGCACGTTCAGAAGTTTGCGCATTTGTAGGATATAAAAAAGGGACTAAAGGGGTCATTTCTATAACCCAAAAGAAGATAAAATCCTAGTTTCAATGAATGTAATATTTCTTGAGAAAATTTACATAAGCGATTTTAAGCCTCATAGTAAAGTGGTGCTCGAGAAGTTGGTGAGTGATCGATCACTCTAGGGTTTCTGATTAAAACCAATCCAATCAAACTAGAAAAACTGACTGAACAATAACCTAGGGAGCTTTGGCATAGTAGAAGGATCAAGCGTTAACTCGAGAGGTACATGTTCAATGATGAAGCTCACTTGGCTGAACCAGTTAAACATGACAAGAATCCTTACACTTACACAGAGGCTATAGAGGATGTTAATTCAAAGCTCTAGACAAAAGCTATGAACACTGACACAAACTCTAAGGAGACTAATCAAGTATTAGAACTCATGGATCTTCTCGAAGGGGAAAAATCAAGTATTAGAACTCGTGGATCTTCCCGAAGGGGTAAAACCCATAGGGTTGTAAGTAAATCTATAAGAGAAAAAAGAGAAACAGATGAAAAAGTCAAAACCTATAAGGCTAGACTAGTAGCTAAGAGATACACACAAAATGAAGGTGTCGATTATGAGAAAATCTTTTTGCCTATAGCCATGCTTAAGTTCAATTGCATTCTCTTGCCTATAGCTACCACTCTTGATTATGAGATTTAGCAAATGGATGTCAAGATGGCCTTTTTGAATGTCTATCTTAATAAGTCCATGTATATGGTGTCGCCAGACGAGTTCAATGCTAAGGGTTAAGAGTGCAAGGTATGTAAGCTGTTAAAGCAATTTATGGACTTAAGTAGGCTTCCCATTCTTGGAACATAAGAATTGATCAAGTAATCAAGACTTATGGGTTTGAATAAAACATGGATGAACCATGTGTTTACGTATGTTTTTAGATTTCATATTTAAAATTCTCCTACTTTGCAATGTGTTATTGTAATAAGATTACAATTTGTAATACATAATGGTAATATGTTTATGACCAGATGTGTATATATAGTTAATGACTAACGCTAAGAATAAGGATGGGAAGGTAGTTTTTCTATTGCTCTATGTAAATGACATTATACTTATTGGCAATGATGTTGGTGCATTGTCATCGGTCAAATTATGGTTGATCAAGCAGTTTGACATGAAGGACTTAGGCGATGCTAATTATATTCTCGGTGTCTAGATCTTTTGGGATAGGAAGAACAAAATGATAGCATTATCCTAAGTGGTATACATAGATAAAATTCTTGAGAAGTATGCAAGGCAGAATTCCAAGAAAGGTGGGCTACCATCTAGGTCTTGAATTACTATTTCTAAGAAAGACTCTCCAAAGTCGATAAAGCAAGAGAATACATGAAGAAGGCACCTTATACTTTGGCATTGTAGCACCTGTTGTTTTCTTTAACTGACTATTTGTAGCATTTAATAATTTTGTACAACTATATGAATAAAATTATGGCTTAGAAATACATTTTGTGTTATATGTCTAATATCATATTTATGATTATGAAATTTATTATGCACTAATGACTTTTGTAGTGAATGGACTAAAGAAATTCGAACAACATAAAGTGCCTAATGTAAGATTATTATGATTTGTTTGAAAATTGTCTATTTTGATGAATCACTTGGATTTTTATTTGTTTAGATGTGATATTTTTAATCTTTTGAATTTTGGGAGATTTATTTTAATTCTTAGAATTTATTTAACTTTTAGGAACCATTTGGAATGCATATATGTACTTAATAAACTTAATGCTTACATAAGTTAAATCATGTTGTTGAGAAGGGTAAGGCTACAACTATAGATAGAAGATGGAATGATAGATGTGTGTGTAAGGGATGTGGTGTTGGATCATGGAGTTACGATATGAAATGAAATGACCATAATGCTACTTTTAATTTTGTTTTTGCACGTTATAGGATTTTTTAATTATTGGACTGTTGAATTTGGTATGTGATAATTGATTTGTTGCAATTTATTTTCACTTATATACATAATTGAAAGATGTGATCCTATGTAATGCTAGTAATATATATTTAGAAATAAACTAATTGTTTATAAATAAATTAAAATTTTAACTCATATGTTCACATGGTAGTAATTAAATAAAAAAATTTACTTCAAAAATCATGGGGTAATAATTAGATAATACTTCTAAGCTTAGGTTTTCCTATAGATTATTAAGTGATAATGATGAAAGTTAATGGTTCCTATGACATCCTTAAGGGGACATTATAGATATAGTATCAGAGAGGTTTCTATCTCCAACACACATCACCACATGTTTGGCCTAAATTATATATATAGATGTCAATAGACATGTTATGTATTTGTATTTAACCATGCATGTATTAGTAAAACATTATTTCTATTCTAGGTTAGGTCATATCCTTAACTCCTAATCTACGATGTATTAGTAAGAAGCAAGTATGAACGACCAAAGTAAGAGGGGTGGACCACATAGACAAATTCCATAATTGTGCTTCTAATTGGTGCTTCTTGTTTAACTCCACCCAAAATGTCAAGACCCGAAACAACCTGATCCATTTTAGCTCAAAACGTTAGGGCCTAGTTTAAATTTTGGCCCAACTTGGTTTAATCTTCGCACGTGGCCTATGTCAAGCACAATGCTCCATTATTTGTTTATTTAAATGATTATTGTACATTAGAGCTCATTTCTCTGAGCTCACACTCTCTCTAAATTTTTCATTCTCTTTCTAACTCTCAAATCCTCTTCCTTTTCTCTATATATTATTTTCTCTCTAAAACATTTTCCAGAACTCTCTAACATTCTACCTTGATTTTTTTCTTTTTCTCTCTGTTGCCATGGAATTAAAGTACCAACAACTGAGAAAGCATTTCCTTTTACTTTCCTAGAAATTCCTTAGGAAGAAATACATGACAAGGTTCACTCGATTGTTGATACTCATGCATTTTGGCATCCTTAGTGATGTGAGGATGCTAATAAAAGGGCAAATTCATCTAAGTGACTTCAATCCAAACACTGGTGTACCAGGTATGGGCACCAGTCGTAGTACAATGAAAAGAAGGGCTCGTGCCATTGTGGTCACATGTATCAAATGTGGATGATAAAATTGTAATGGTAAGTGTACTTCGCCTAGATTTGTGTCTGTAACTAGAAAGGATAAAACAAATTTTGATAAGGATAGACTATCTAAGGAGAACTTGAATGACCTTCATACTTGTCTTTAGAATCATCCTAGCAGATATGTCCAAGGTGCAATTTCTAAACTCTAGCCCAAATTCCATACAAAGAGACAATGTCTCAAAAATATAGTAATTCAAGTTTGTATTTGCTAGATGCTAAGAAAACTTAATGAAGAATGAATTCTTGCTCTTTAGAGGTCGTCTAAGCATTGGTTTGCTTGAAATCGTTACAGTAATTATTTAATAATATGTGTTCTTTGTCCTATAAAAAAAACACTACTTTGAATTTAGAATATTTGTTATTTTTAGATTGTCATAGTAAGTGATGAATAATTAGTGTCTCTTTATTTTATGGTTTTCTTTAAAATATATATACATCTTCTAGTTTGGTCTATCACATGTTATACTATAACATGTTTGAATTTTCAAAAAACTTATCCAAACTTTTCAAGATTCATGTATTATATTTCAAAAGTTCTGCAGTAGTTTTTTATTTATATCAATTCTCTAGATTCGTTGTATATTTGCCAAAAGGTATACAGTCGTGTTACAATATCGTTTGTTGAATTGTCTTCTATTGTCAAAAGTTATGTAATTCAAGACTCACTTCTTTAAAATTTGACCTGACTTTTGATAACTTGTTTATGCCTTTTTCTTACCTTCTATCCAGCCCAATATTTTGCTTAGATCATTAGATTACCTACTTGTTGCTTACTTGTCTATTTCCTTAGTCCTTTTATTTTTTCATCATCTTTGAAATCCCATCTAGGGCTTAGGGTTTTGACAAAGTGGGCTTAAAATCAAACCAAAAAAAAGAAATAAAAAAAAAACAAAACAAAAAAAAGAGTCAACTAGTCATACAAACCAAACAAGTCTACCTCCCATTCCTCTAAGGAAATAGGCAATTTTTGTGTCTTTTGTGGTTCTAGCCATGGGAAAGATAAAGTCTATCTAGAAGCCACAAAATACTTAGGACAAGGATTAGCACCTAGAAAGATTAGCCTAATTTATAGGGGTAGTAGTTTAGGATTAATGGGGATTGTAGCGACAGTAGCTAAGTCTAATGGTGCCAAGTCATAAGGATTATCCTTCATCTCCTAGCTAAAGAGAACCTATGTGGGAAAATCATATGTAGGGAAAAGAAGTCTTGGACATCTTGAGCATCTTAAAACCATGATCGATAAGTCTAACGCTTTCATAGCATTACCTAGTGGTTTAGGCACCTTATAGGAGATATTTGTAGTTGCTAATAGGAATTTATTGAGTATTCACTCTAAACACTTCGGCCTCTTGAATAAAAATGTTTTTATGACAATCTTTCAAAATTTTTGGATTATGTTGTGGAACAAAACTTCATTGTAGAGTCTAGGAGACAAATCTTTGTTATTGCTTTAACAGTCGAGGAACTATTGGATAAGATGCAAATCATCCATCTAGAGTCTGACACTACAATATCCAAGCTTGATTTGGAGAAAAAAAGCTAGAAGTAGCCATTAGATTTAAACATTCACCTGTAATCTTTTGGATTTATAGCATGAACATTTGTATTTATTGTATCTCGAAGAACTGCTCTCGTCTTCATCCTTTATTTCTTGTGGCATGCTATTGTTAAAACCTTTAGATTCATTAACTCCAGTGTTGGGATGGTTGGTGTTATGGAGTATCTAATACTCTCGAAACGCATGCTATTTAAGGTTTGAACTTTTGTTTATTGAACCTTTAGTATACTCTGCATATGCATGATTAGGATGGCTAATTATACAAAGTGCTTTACACTTTCGAAATGTTTCTGTGTCATGTTTATAGTCGTGAAAATGCTCTGTAGTATATATTTATATATATATATGTATGTATGTATGTTTTTTGGTTTGAATCTTTGTTTTATGAGAAAGAATAGCTGTTTACATAAAAGTCTATAAGCTTGTCTACAATTATCGTTTCCTTTTAAACTCCCTATATATTAATTTAATGTGTGTTTTTAATATAAATACGTATGTTATCCATTTTAATTGGGATCGTGATGTTGGACAAGATACATAAATGTTTCTCTATCAATAGTCTCATCTAATTATAAACCACAAATAAAAACAATAAAGGGCTGGAAAAGGTGTGATCAACTTATGTACTTCACTAATCATATTCCAAGGTCACAATCTGTCATTACAAATACGGAGCCTATTAGCAGTACTCTTATCGAGAGATGTAGTATTTAAAGTGAGTTTGATATCTCAAGTAAATGCATAGAGACATTACAACCCATAATGGAGACAAATAACACTGATGATGTAGAGTTGTCATGGAGAGTATAATGGATTGTGATTTTAACCATTGATTAAGAATCCCAACGATGTGACACCTCTTATTATTAATAGATGTAATTGTGACTAAATTAATTATTACTATGTCAATTAAAATGTTTGCAAAATTTTGTTTCATCTAAAATCTATTTCATATTATTTATTCCACCTATTTCAAATTTTTTTTAAAATTTTCCTATATTCGTTTAGTATATTTACCAAAATGCCCCTGAAACTTTTAATTAGTTTAAAAAAATGCCATTTGGCATTATTTGCTACAAAACCTCCGAAAATGATTACAAAGTTAACCATATCCCATCACAAAGATGATCATTTCCCGTAATTATAAAACAAAGGCCAAACATATCCCATTTTCGTCAATGTTGAGGTTAGATTCTCTAAACTTAGACTTTGATTTAAATTTGTATTTTAGCATAAAAAAATGGTTTACATGTGTTTTAGCATGATATTGTATAGTTTTTTTTTTTGCATTTTTTAAGTTTTTGGATTTGGCAAAATAGGTCGGATTAATTTTTGAAGCTCTAAATCTTTGAAAATTGAAAACTGGAGTTTTTTAGATTCTATCTTTGGTGGTAGGTTGGACACACTAATCGATAGGCCGGTTGTGTTGTCTAATTAGGTGGTTTTAAACCATCATTTTGTGGTTCCAAAATATTCTAAAGATTATATTTTGTGTTAAAAAATAATTAAGAGTATAAAGATTTCATATTAATGATTATGGCACACTCATAAAAAAAATAGTAAATAAATGGTGCATTGACACAACTATAGGCTTATGAAAGAATTTATCACCAAACATGTCAACTATCCATAATGTCTTCCATGTCATAATGCTCGAGAAGTACATCCTAGATCCCCTGCATATAGTGAAGCCTCAAGCCATCAAGATACAAAAAGATCTTAGCTATGAAGAGAAGCTGGTCAAGATTTTTGACCAAAAAACAAAGACCTTAAGAAATAAAGAAATTGCATTGGTGTAATCACAAAGTAGAAGAGGTTACATGGGAACAAGAAGAAGAAATGAGAATTAAGTATCCTCAATTATTCTAAGTTTCAAGAACAAAACTTTTATAAGAAACAAAGGGTTGTAACACCTGTTGTTTTCTTTAGCAGACGACATGTAACACTTAACGATTTTATAAACAATATGAATGAAATTATGACTTAAAAACACATTTTGTGTGATATCGCTAATATGATACTTATAATTATGAAATTTATTATGGACTAACGACTTTTGCAGTGGATGGACATGAGAAATTCTAACGACATAAAGTGCCTAATGTATGATTATTATGATTTGTTTGAAAATTGTCTATTTTCATGAATCACTTGGATTCTTATTTGTTTGGATATAATATTTTTAATCTTTTGAATTCTGGGAGATGTATTTTAGTTCTAAGAATTTATATGACTTTTAGAAAGCATTTTTCTTTTAGAAATTATTTTTTTTAAATTCTAGAAATTTGCTTGGATGGCATTACCAAAATGGCATTAAAGCGGTATAGTTCTTGAAATTTTTAGTATGTTATAGGACCAAGAGCATAGTCATTAAGATATTACAAGTCAGTAAGACTAGAGATATTATAATTGCAAATTTTTGAGGAATTAGTGTTGCCAAATTTCGAGGAAGAAATTTTTATAAGAATAGGAGAATTGTAACACCCTAAATTTTTTAAGACTAGTGACATAGATAGAATTATATGTATAAGTTAAGTTTTTACCAATTATAACTAATATCTTACATTTTTATATGTATATGTGTACTTTTATGTAGTTTTTATACATTAATGTTGTTTGTGTATATATATATATCCGTATGATCTTTTTCATTTAGTGCTTTATGCACTGTAATATAATTATTGCATTTGTTAGGTAAAGTGGTATATGAATATCAAATGTGTCAGATTTGATTATATCCAATAATATAATTATATATGAAGTCGATATGTTGTCATTGTTTTTTTTTATATATATATATAGTTTTCTATATACTCAACGAAAGCATGTGGCAATCAATTGCAACTTACTTGTATCATATGTATATTATTATATAATTATATATTATAATAATATATACTACATGTTATTGAGTCTTTTTTGTGCATGAGTAAAGTTGGTGTTCAATTTACTTACTATAGATATACATGTTATATATAAACTATTCTTAAGCTTAGCATGTGGAAGACAACCTATTATTGTGTGAGGACCTCTCATTTTATGTGTTATGTGTGCATGTCTTTTGGCCTTTGTCATTTTGTTTTGTTTTCTCTTGATATGTTTGTAATGAACTCTTGTATATATACATATATAGTTTTTTATATTTCTATAGAATAGTAGCAAACAATGCACAATAGCATAAAGCAAATATAATGCCTCCATGTTTTATCACAACAAGAACAATTGAGTTGTCAACTCAATAAGATTCACTATATTTTGTTAACTATAGCCACTCCTTTAACTCATTCATCCTTATTCTCTCCATTATATTCCCTAACAATACATTAGCCTCTCATGGTATCTTATAATATCTCATAGTCCCCACCATATTTTATGTACTTCTCTCCTCCAGCAGAATTCTTTTAAACACATTTTACCAAGGAGAGTCGTATTCCATACTCTCACAACGTCACTTTCTCTCCCCCTTGGATGTGCATCTCTTTCTTCCATTTGCTTCCACCAATGCACACACTTGCAAATACTATTGTAACTTAGTCTTCCAACTATCTAAACTCCCTCATATGGCCCTTGAAACTACTCTAAACATTCCCAGAGTCATAATAGATATATTTCCTTCAAGTTGGAACTACATCGATGAAGTTATGATGTGTTTGACGAAACTGCCGTCGAAGTTAGAATGGAGTTTTGACCACGTTTTAAGGTCGGTTTTTTATCAATCTTTACACCAAATTTTTATTATGATATCATGGTGTATGTGCTTATGATTTTGTGTGGTTTAATGCTTGATTTTTGTTTAAGAAGCAATATTTTTGTGAATATTATTTTAATTCCTTTTTAGGCCAAAAACCAGCAGTTTGGGATTTTTCGGCAAGAATAAACACAAGATTTAGAGAAAATTTCTTTTGAGGATTGTTTATATATATGTTGGGCATCTTGTACAAAAATTTTAGGTACAAATACTCTATTTTTGATTTGTTTGAGAATTTAGACTAAATGTTGTTCATTATAATCCTTAAACTGCTTTCAAATATGATGATTTATTTGACGATGCTATAGAATGTGTTTAATGCTAGAAAAATTTTTGAATGCCCCTTTATATGTCTAGTTATTGTCTGCAAATTTTTAGTTTCATGAATATGTTAGAAATAAAGATGAAAATTATGGAAACAACATAGCTCATTGTTTTAATACTTTTACTGCAACGCTTTTAAAAAGTTGGAATATTTGAAAAAACTTAGAGCAATCTAAACATAATAATAAAAAAAAATCTAATACTATATATGGATAATAGGAATGTTTTTCTAAAATTTCAAATGAATTAGAATTTTGTGCAATTTTGTAAAATTTGAAGATCATTGACTGCCTATTCATAGCTTACTATGGTAGATTCTCATTATGATTTCTAAAATGTAGGAAAAATGTTTATGATAGCTCAAACTTTAAAAAATTAATTTGGATAGTATGTTCATATGTCTAGTATATCGTATAAAAATTTCAATCTATTAGAATTTTGATGATTTTTATAAAATTCATTTATTATCACTGCCTGTATTGAAATTCCAACAATTGAGTCATAAATTGCAGAACATAAAATAATAGCTTAAATTGATCCAATTAGGATGAAATTTAATCTAATAATTGTTATAGATGCTTAGAATGCTTGTTAAAAATTTCCAGTTATTTTGAATTTTTTATGATTTTTAAAAATTCATTGAATATTGGCTATCTATATTATTTTTCTAGAAATGGTGTTGTGTTTTGGAAAATATGAAAATAATACTTAGAATAATAAAAAAGTCATGAAATTTATTCTATGACATATATTGATGTTGGGAACAATGTGGTAAAATTTTGAAGCTATTGAGCTTTTGCATGTTTTTATAAAAATCATGGAGTGATGACTGTCGGATCGAACTATTGAACCTGCCTAAAATGTGATAGTGGCATAAATTATTTTAGGTAATCAAGTATAGAAATTACTTGTTGTAATGATAATAACTGTGATGTTTTGAGTATGTTATTATACTAAAAATGTTTCTTTTATCACTATGTTATAATATTAAAGACATTTGAGACACTTAAATCATTGGAAGTAAAGAGGATCCATCCACTTGTAAGAGGTTAATTAAGTTTGTTACAAGTCATGTAAGTACATTCTCACCTACAACATGAATAAGGATTATGAAAAGCTTTGAGAAATGTTATGTGTTTTATGTTATTAGTATTTATGCATTTCTCATTCCAATGATTCCTTTACTATGGTTTTGAAGAACATCTTTTTACGGATGTCTTAACGTGGTATTATGATGCATAAGATCTTTTCTTAAAAATATAAGTATATTTATGTATCACATAATTAAGGCATTGCACACCCACTAATAATGTTTGTCTCGCAAAGTGGACTGCCCTAAAATGTGGACTTGTTAAGTTTGGTTTAGGATTAACTACATCTTTCTTCTCATGATGATGCGCCATAATGATGTTAATGGTGCAACGTTAGGGCCCTAAAGAATAAAATAAATATTTTTAATAATTCAAGGAAAGATATGTTCTTACAAAGTGTGCTTTATGCACTATGATGACTATGTTAAAGATGAAATAATTCATGGTATGGTTAAAGTTTTTATAATATTTTGTAAGATCACAAAATTTACTTACTAAACCTAATGCATACATAAGTTAAATCATGTTGCAGATAAGAGTAAGGCTATGGTTATAGATGGAGGATGGAAGAACAGATATCTATGTAAGGGATGTGATATTAGATCATAGAGTTATGGTATGAAACAAAATGATCATAATGCTACTTTAAATTTATTTCTGCACATTATAGGACATTTTTAATTATTCGACTGTTGAATTTGGTTTGTGATAATTCGTGTGTTGTGATTTGTTTTGCCGTTATATATAGAGGTTATGTTAAGGACTAACTATTTTCACAAGTAGTCAGCAAGATGAATACCTTCAGTATTTCGTTAGGCTAACCAAGGAGGAAAACCGTTTAAGGTAAGTAAGTATTGCTTTTACTTGAAAGATGTGATCCTGTGTAATGCTAGCAATATATATTTAGAAATAAACTAATTGTTTAAAAGTAAATTAAAATTTGAACTCATATGTTCACATTGTACCATACACGTATGACAAATCCCCTCCTAACCTTTATTAATCTCACAATAAAGGATACACGGTGTTTCACAACGTAGGATCATGACATGCCCATGTCTCTACTCAAAACCAGACAATAAAGCCATGCAAATGACAAAGGACGCCCCCAATCGCTTAGGGTGTACTGGAAGCAATTAGCAACTAACACACAAGGCAAGGCTGATAATCGTCAGCCTTATTGCAGGGCCTCCTAGAGAGCCACATGGTCTTCAGACAAGGATCAGCACCCAACAACACCTACTCACATGCATAGAGGTTGGTAACTGCCAGTAACCGCCACCCATATGTGTCTTTGACCAAGTCTTATAGCAATCTAAGAAATGTGGCACCTCATTGCCACCAGGGACCTTTGACCATGCTAAGAAAGCTTGGACTTGTCATAGTCAACCAACCTAGCTCACCACCCATATCAAAATTATGCCATCCAAAACTCGAGTATGGTCTCATGCATGCAGTCTGCCATGCATGATCACATGCCAATCCTCCTAATCAGCCAAGATTGGCCTAAGGCCATGTTACAACCTGCTGACATGACTTAGCGCCCATGCCAATGGCCTTGAAGAGCTTAACCCACCAAGCCACCATACATGCCAACATCTAAGGGGTTAGCACCAGGCTTCCACACCATGACTCTCAATGCCCATTGTATTAAGAATTTTTCAGCAAAGAACCACTCTTGTAACTCACTCTAGGGCTTAAAATGCTATTGTGATAATCTACAAGGCTAAACAAGCTTTAAAAAAAAAAAAAAATTGAAGGCCAACACAAGCTTTTGCATAATTGCTCATGCTTCCTTGCTTCACAAGCCATAATATAAACCATAACAAATATTTTTTTTTGTGGGCATACAAAATATTTTATCGTTGCCATTCTCCCTTTTCTCAATATCATAATTTTCCACCCCTCTTTTTACAAAGTCCCACTAACAATCCCAATCCCCTCTCTCTACAAAATTGATGGAAAAAAAAAAACCTTTTAGGAGGAATATTGGTCCACACTTCAGCAACGTTTGGCTTGCAGGTTCAAATTACAATGTGTTAAACTGATGCTTGTTTGGCACATAAGTTTAAATAAAAATTTAAATTTTTTATGAGATAACACTTAAAAAGGTTTAAATTGTGGTTAACCTATGTAACAAACGAGTTTTTGCAAAATCTAAAAAATGTGGCTCAAATTGGCATTTGAAATGGTGTTTGGATGTACAATTAAAATGTAAATCTCAAATTTTTAATTGTGTTTAGGTAAGTGCTAAGAACAAGGGTTTAAATGATGAACTGTCATTTGGATACCTTAAAAACAAATATGAACTAAAACAGTTGTCTATTAAAAAATAAATTCTGAAATGATAACATCTTAAAAAAATTGTAAACTTGTCTAAAATATAATTTAGAAGATAAGAGACGGTTCAAAAATCATAAAATAAGTTATAACTAGATTTAATCATAAAAAATAAAGAAATGACAAAAGAAATTGTTAACTTATCAAAAATACATAAAAAAACTGTAAAGTAGAAAATTTTTAAATAATTACATAAAATATAAGGACATTAAAATTAAGAATAAACCAAACAAATAAATATAGTGTATATAGAGGGGAGTCTTGAAATATGTTGTAGTACCATAGTCTTGAAATACAGAATATAGACTACACATGCATACTTTTTCATAAAAGTCAGATACATAGGATTTCTACCAATATGACGAACGCAACTGGGTTTCACCCTGAAATTGAACTATGTTAGTGAGGTTGACTCTATTTTTGATGTACATGTCTTTCAAGCATGTGATGTTTTTATAATAGATATATTTATAAGTAAATAAAGTAAATTTTTTATTACATTTATATGCATGTATTTTGAATAGGTTACAAGTACCATTAAAATTTCATAATTATATATGTGGCGTTAAATATTCTACATAAGTGTTATATGCTAGAGATGTAAGAACGGGCAAGCCTGGTCCGTTCTCTTTAGGCCCATGTAGGCCATGGGCTAAGCAAGCCTAGCCCACAAATTTTGTGGGCCAAGCCAGGTTGGCTTATATTAGAATTTTCTTGGCCCATCTCACACCACAGGCCAACTTTATATGTGCCGGGCCAGGACAAGCTGTGGGCCTTGAATGGGAGGGTCCATTCGAGCCCATCTACAAGTTAGGATGGGTAGACCCATTTTGGCCCATCATGGGTTTACATGGGCTAACCTATCTAAAAATGCAAGTTTCAATTTTTTATTTTTTAAACAAGTTAACAAATATAAAAGTTTGAATAATTAATGAAAATATGATAAGGGATATTTTATTTACGATTGCCTCATTAAAAACCTTTCCAAGGAAAACCTAGTGGGACAAAACCTTGGTAAGAAAAAAAAAGTACAATCAAGATAATTATACATAAGATGTTTACAAAATTACTAAAAAACAAAAAAAAATTATAAATGAAATTGGCCCACAATTGGCCTTCGGTGGGCTAGCCCATTGTGGCCCTATATGGGCCTTACATAAGCTAGGATAGACTGGCCTATGATGGGCCTAAACGTACTAGCCCAGCCCAGCCCAAGCACAACCTGACTCATGATTTTTCATAGGCCATGCCTGGCCGACCCATATGCCATTATATGTTGGCCCAGCCTAGGCTAACAATATTTATGGGCCTGGCCATGCGTTGAATAGTGACGGGCCATACCGACCTAGCCCATCACTATATCAAGAAGAGCCCATGCCGGCCCATAGGCTCTGGCCCATTGTTGCATCTCTATTATATACAAAAGTATAATATTTAAGGATGATAATTAAAATAATCAATAATATATAAGTAATTATTCAATTAAAGTATGAAATCTTCAATTAAGCGTTACTAGTGCAGGACATTTCTATTGAGAATGGAAAGGTCTTATCTAAAGTCTAAACTGTTAATGCAATGAATCATTAATAAGTATATTGTACATAATGAGATTATGTAGGACCGTGGTAATATGATATAAATAGTTAAATAATTTTTGTTAAAATGTAGCAAGTTCTAATCATGTCAACCAATGGTCTTATATAAAATGATCTTTATCCTAAGTTATTAGGAAACTCATATTTATAGAATTATATCTCTTGATTTACTCAATATGGATTCGATCTGATCATATCCCTTGCATTTTGGAGACTTAATGAAGCAGATAGCCATAAATGTTAACATTACTTGATGAAATCAATTCGTTGTTTAACAATAACTAGACAAATAATTTTCTTGAGTAGTAATTCTGGTCTTAAATAATATGCGCGCCCAAATTTGTGATTAAGTTTGTGAATTTATTATTCATTAAAGAATCAATGGTACTCAATAAAGATGTAATTAGAGAGGTTAAAGGACTTTATCTAGTTCTAATTATGAATAATTTATTGAGGTTTAATTATATGCAATGACTATATCAAACAGACAACTCTAAAACATTAATAATTATATCTATAATTTTAGGAATGCAATTTCAAGTTATTAATAGAGTAACATTAGAACTAATAAGAGAGTCATATATTAATTAAAGAGTTTAACTAATATATTGGTTTCATTTGAGCTTGAAATAATAGGTTAGTGATTTGCCCTAGGCCAATTATGTAATGACCACATATTGACTTCATTACATTTGCATTTTATTAATAAAGAGGCATTTTTATTATTATTATTATTATTTTATAAATAGTTAATTCTGCCTAAGGTCATCAAGTATGTGACTTGATAGTAAAACTCTTTGGTGAAAATTGAATTATATTCTTAATTATCCCTAGTCGATCATTATTATTGGTATAATAATGAATGAAGACTAGTATGAAGTTTGACTGATGATTATGTTTTACTAATCATGCGTATGAGATACTAAGTCAACTCATAGATATATATTTGAGAAATGATGTATTGGATCGACCCGCTATGAGAATACTACATGGGTAATTGTCATAAGTAATTCTCATCACAATAGTATTATCCTAGTCCTTTGACCTGAAATCATCATGGTTTCCTACATGACAAGTTCTATATTTTGACATAATCTAATATTATCTTTAACTGGATGATGAAATAGATTGTCATTAGATATAAAGTGAATCATGTGAGGAAAGTGAGTGATTAAGAAGGAATTTGTCCCTCATTTATCATGAGAAAGATATCTAGGGGCCCCTCGATAAGTTAAACTGAGGTAAAATGTTTGGCCATACTGAAATGAATTGATAAGGGTTATCAATATCAGTCTACTTAAGATCGAGAAATAATATGATTAAATAGTATAAGGGTGACATAAACCATGCCTTATGTTTAATCAAGGTATCTAGTGACAAAAAAGGACTTTAATACTTATTGTGGATTAGATTATGTTAGATTATTGACATTCGCATAACTTGGGTAATCATAATGTCTTGCTAGAGGCCGCTTATGATTTGTGGGCTAGAAACAGAATTATAAGTCCACTACCAACGTTATGTGAACCTACAGGGTCGCACACTTAGAACAGATCAAGAACGAATTTTTGGTTAATTGTGTTTGGGTTCAATAAACCTGATAATGTCCAGATTCGATGGACTAGATATGTCCATGTTCATTGAATCTGACATTATCTAGATTATCTGAATCATATTCGAATTACTGACATTATCTAGATTTTCTGAATTAGATTTGAATTACATACATTATCTAGATTATCTGAGTCATATTCGAATTATAGTTTACCCTATTTACAATCTGACTCTATCTCGAAGTCAACAGATATATATATATATCTGCTTTAGGGTTTTTAGCCGAATTAAGAAGAAAGAAGGTGTTCTATCATTCTAAAAGGGCGAAAAATATTAAAACACTAAAATTAGAGAGAGTCTTTTAACGCAAAAGAGAGGGTGCTAGCACACCAATTTGTTTTTGAGAGAGTCTGTTTGTGTGGATACCTGCAGAGGGCGTTGCTCTAAGTAACAACATCTAAATCCAATCCCAAATATTAAAAGCTCGAGTTAGGGTGTCACCGGAGTAAACCCGCTCTCTCCCTTTGAGAATCTTGCCTTTTTGTCATCCTGGTAAGATTCTATGACTTTCTTATCAATTTAATCGAATTGCATGGATCCTGTGAGGGTTTTGTGGGATTAATTTTTAATTTTCGCTGCATATTTGAATCACAAAATCCAACAAAACCCAACACATTAGTCCCCCTACCATCCTTACAAACACTGTTTGGACACTTAAAATTATTAGTTTAGTAAATTAATTTAGAATTATGGAATTTTAAATAAATAATCACTCAAATAAATTAACTATGAATTAAATTATGATTATTAAATGATAAAATTATAATTAATTTTGGAAGACACACAGTGGGTCCCACCCACTGTGTGTGGTGCACGCATGGCATAATGAATTTCCATATACTATGTAGACTTGTTCTCCAAGTTTTCCAGTTTTTAGTAGTTTTTAATTTGAAGAATGATTTTTCTATATTGGAAATTTGAATTTTTGGAAACAAATCAAATTGAAAAACAAGCAATGTTTTTCTCTCTCTTGATTACTAGATGGTGGCTTGTACCATTTTGCATACTTTCAATTCTAATCAAATCTACCTATTCTAAATGAATAAATATGCAAAATAATCAATTTAGAATACATTTAACATGGAAAAATATTTTGTAATCTATTTTGTAACCATTTAGCAAATCAATCTTCCTTAACTGAGAAACCAAGCTTTTACCTACAACAGAACTTCTAAAATCATGTTTGATCATGTGTTTATAATTCAATATCATATGTAATGAATTTAAGTGCATTTATGCATGACTTAATCTTAAAAATATTGAGTATTCATGCTCATAGGATATGCTTTCTATATGCTCATAATTCAATAACGCTTGTGCATTAAATGCATAGATATGCAAGATGCTTTATTATTGGCTGATTGTGAGTTAATTGGACATTATATTTTTAAATCATGAAAAACTTTATACAAGGAGGTGACCAAATGTATATGATGTAATAAGACTAAAGGAGAACTAGAGAAGAGAACTTGGTTTTGTCTACCAAAATGCAACAGGAGTTCGTAAAGAGAAGGCATGCTAGAAGAGCCTTAACTACCTTGTCATGTTTGCTATTCTCTATCCACGATCAATGTACAAGCGGTCGCACGTCGTATAGCTTTTTTTCCATTGACTCTCCTTCCCGCCACTTGAGAAAACATAGAGCTAAGGTTCTTGATGTTGAACAATAGCTCTCAGAGAGTTTAATTTAGAGTTTTTCTTACTAGAGTACGCAGTCTATGCTTCTCAAATGATCTAAATAACAACGAAAATTCATCTCGTATTTATAGTGTTCAAACTTGAAACATCATCAGATTTGGCCTCAAAATTCAAGTTTGGATAAACTTATAAGGAAAAATGCATCAAAACACATATATTGATCATCACATGTTTGGCATGCTGATCTTGGAGATCGACCTGCCAAACTTACTCCATCAGCTTTTCGAAGTTTCCCATCGACCTGCCAAATGTACGATAATCTAGAATCCTCATAATATCTTATTTTTACTTGAGAATCTTAGATAAAGCCTTAGTTTTAATTCAAATAATCTAATAAAGAAGTTATCTGAGTAAAACAGTCATATACAGATAATCCCATAGTAAATAAAATATTATTCAAATAATTTAACATGTTTAGTTGAATTAATTCACTAAATTAATTCAACCAATAAACTAACATGAATTACTAAAGCCACTCTTGTCGAATTTTAAACAATTTGATAATTTAACATAACTCACAAATATGTAGAAAAAACATTCCGTATCATTACAAGATTATTATGACATAGCAAAGAAGACGCGATGGATATATATAGATCAAGATCCTATAATTAAAAAATAACATATCCTAGATATAGATTTTATAATTATCAACTCTAACGCTACTCAAATAAAAGCTTAGAGTTGCACTCTTAATCTATATAAAATTACAAAGCTCCAATAAGCTAAGTGTCCATGGCATATCATAATGTGTCGTATTCCGATAGGATATTCATAATCAATTTAAGGATAAATTCCATTTTACCTTTCTAATTATTTTTGTCATATATTCCATTATCACACCTTTGGAATACTTACTATCCATAAATAGTATACCATTTGATTACACCTACATATCAAAATGGTTGAGAGCTCCAGTCTTCCAATTATAGGACAATGCATATAGAAGAATTTCATTAACTCTATAAAAACAGCTATAGATTCCATATCTATGAATAACGAGCCTACATTAATCAAAAGACATAAGTCAGGGATACAAGCCCATTAGTCATTTCAGGATTAAGAAACAACGTATATGATTGTCTAAAATGAATTGATTTGAACAAACAAAATTATTAACCTAATCAATTTAGCTTTTTGTCCCGATCCAATATATCATCACCTATGATAATGTACCGATATTTCTACTCACGGAGTCCCACTCTGATGGCCATGACCAGCCGTCTCCTATTAGGGATGCAGACAACATAACAATATTAGCATAAATAAAGTGCCCAACTTTATTCACTCAATGGCAGATCTTCTTATTTAGACCATCACCTTTAATATTCATGTCTTCTACATAATTTATCCATCATATACACGATTCTTAAATGTTTAGATTGACAGTCTTAGACTTTTGTTTATTTATTATACATTCAACATAAATGAACATTAAGAGGACAACATTTGGTATATGAATAATAAATAAATTATTTATTGAAAAAATATTTCCAAAAACACATTACCAAATTTTACTCCTTAGGGCACTATGTCTAATAATGTTCCACATGCACTAAGTGAGTAAATATGATATATCTCATATCCTTATAGCCTCTACATGCTTATTGAAACTCTCATAGTTAGTGATTTCGAGAAAGGATCACTTACATTGTCCTTAGACACGATCTTGCATATTGCAACATGCCTAGCCTCAACGAAGTCCTTTATCACATGATGGTTCTGATGAATATGCTTACTCTTCTTATGAAATCTTGGTTCTTTAACATTAGCTATCGCTGTAGTGTCATCACAATACAGTGATACCACCTTATCTATACCAAAAACAAGCTCAAGATCCCTAAGGAACTTATGGAGCCATACTGCTTCTTTCGAACCATCACTAGCTGCCACATACTTGGCTTCCATCGTTGAATCCGAAGTGTAATCTTGCTCGACACTTCTTCAAACAATGACACCTCCACCCAGAGTGAACATAAAGCTAGAAGTTGATCTTCTCAAATCCAGACAAGATTGAAATTTCAAATCAGCGTATCCAATAGGTATTGGATCTTCACCGGAATACACTAACGTATAACCTTTAGTCCTTCTTAGGTACTTGAAAATATGTTTGATTGTGACTGAAATCAACTTACTATCCCAACCATATAGCAAATGTCTACTCGTGTGCAAAGCATCGTATACATGAGACTATCCACTACCTATAATGCCCCTTAAGGACATCACATGAATCATTAACTTTCAATGTTATCTCTTAATTATCGATAAGAAAACCTAAACTTATAAGTATTATCTAATTATTATCCCATGATTTTTGGAGTAAATTTTTTTAACTGAGATTGTTTTCAAGAGTACAACATGTAATTTAGGAATCCGCCCTAGTTTAGGTTATGGAGGGATCATTGCTATGCTTGGAAGCTTGATGAAGCATGTTGACTAGGTTATAGAAGATTGAGTTGCACTTGATTTAATTGACTAACCATCAACTCAAATCTCTTACTTAGCACTCTTTCCATATGTTAAACCCTTGACAAAGATGGTAAAAACTCTTAAGCAACCTTTGGTTTTTGCTTACCTTTTTTTGAACAATTCAAATGAACTAAAAGCTTCAGTTTTGCTTCTTTCTTTCTCCAACAACCCTAAAAACGTCCACACTCTCTCCACTTCATTTTCCCCATTTTTTAAGTCATTAAGCTTATAAAAACTAAAACAAAACCATAGAAATTTGGTTTTGCAAAAATAGGTCAAGTTTTCACCCTTTTGAGCTTGAAAAAGAGTGGATATTGAGCTTTCTAGTTAAACCCCAGAAAGGTATCTAATTTTTTATGTTTTTGTGATGAAGTAATAGTGGTTTGATGTAATTTTATAATTGATTATTTGTTTGTAATTCTAAGAATGCAGATTGAACAAATTTGAAGCAAAACTAAGCTAGTTGAGTTAGTTTATTTACAAAACTGAGAATTTTATGGAATTTGATTATTTATTTCATTTCTATTGATTCTAAGTGTTTATTGAGTAATTTTGAATGCTTATAAATAGGTAAATATTAGTTAGAATGTTATTTTTGAATTTGTGGGAAGAAAATGCAAAATTACTTTAAGTGGAAAATAAGGTTTGCACCATGATTCTCAAGTATTGGTTGTTTTTCTTAGACTAGATACTACCATAGTTGATATTTAATGTTTGAAAATGTTAATGGTTCATGGAAAACCTTATTTGGCTAGGTAATAGCAAAATTTTTATGAGTTTAATATTATGTAATTTACAGTTGGAATGAGCTCAAGTACATGTTTTTGGAGATGATTGAACATTTAATCACTATGTTAAGTTATATTTATCATAGTGTAGTATGTTTCTTGGCCAAAAAAGTGCATTTTGACATTATAAAACCCATTGCATATTGTGTTTGATTCAATGAAGAACCCTTGTAACATGAACTTATGACCTAGATCAAAGAGTTTGATTTATGAGTAATTGAATAGTAATATGATTGTATGATGTTTGGCCTTTTGCATATTTTATCTTCTAAGAGGACTAATTTTTCACTCAACACAAATTGGACTCGAGGTAGGTAGAAATTGTTTTTTTGTGTCACAAGGACTATGTAATATTATGTTTTAAGGTGTATTGATTGGAATGTTGTTATTTGACAATGATATAGATTGTTAAAAAAATTCATGATTCATGACATTTACCTTATAACATATGTATGATCTAAAAAGGAGTTGAGGTTTTAATTAAAAATGGGGCTATAGTACTTAATTAGTGGTCGAGTAGGCATACGACATGGGTGGGATCAGCAGACCTAAACAAGGGTGATGAATACTTTGAAATTGAAAACCAAGATAAAAAAAGCCACAAAGAATGAGACAAAAGACAGAAAATACTTGAGGTCTAAAGACCAAGATGGAAAACCCATATTAATATTATTGCATTGGCCAAATTATGATGCACAAGTTATAAAAACCATAGCCTATCATTACCATTTAAGTACCACACTCTAAGGGTACCTCAAAAAAGAAAGAACTGTTAAAAGAAAACTAATAAAAGAAAATATCTGGTTGTATTCTCATTCAATATTCATGTTATAGTTTAATGATGCAAGTGAGGATAGGCATGTTAGTGGTTGACAGAGTGTTCAGCGCTACCAGACATAGATTTGTTTACATGTCATGTTTTGGGATTAGCTTTAAAAGCATATTTTGGAACTCTATTTTTGTCAAACTTAGCACTCTATTATGGTTTTGTAAAAAGATATATTTTTAACTTTGAATGTGATAGTATACTCCACGTACCATTTTTTAATGTTTTATATGTTGTAAATAAGAAGATGAATGAAACAATAGTTTCAAAACTCATTTGTACTAAAATGAATATTTTAAGTAAACCATGATGTTTATGACATAAATAAAAAGTTAATACTATTTATCCTAACTAAATAGGCTTTACATGAGCCTATCTATTATCTTGAGGGTATTACATATAACCTCAAGGAATTTGTTAAATGACCATAAAATTGTCTGAATTACCACATGAGGTCTCATTAGTAGAAAGGGTTACAACCCAACTGGCTCCTAAATGCTCTCTTAAGTCATTCTACCTCGATGATTAGTTTTTAACAAAATTTCGATAGCACTCCATCTTATTTTTATTAAGAACCAAAAATTTGAACCTACAAGAGAACAATTGACAATATATATTCATTCCATTATAACTACAAGACATGCGATCCAAAGCTTATATATAAACCATTTCATGCAAACATTATAGCATATTTTGTTAAAACAACCCAACAAAATTTCTTGTATTCATGAAAATGAATTCAAACCAACCTTGTAAGCCACAGTCACAATTTACTATAATATGATAAAAATATCACAAATAAGATAGAGGATTTAAGTAACCCAGGCTTCAATCCAATATATAAATCAACATAAAGATTCTCCTTTCAAGAATAACGTTCCAACATAAATCTATAATCTCTAAGTTTTATATATTTGTCTAAATATGACAAATTTAAATACCTGTGTAGTTTTATTTCCTTATAAAATTATCAAATTAATTCCATATAAAAAATAATGCGAAGATGAGCAGTAGAATCTCTACCAATTTAGTCATTGTCCTATAGGAGCAAAAAGGATTCTATTTTACAAAAATGAATCCGCTTTATATAGTGCATCCAAACCATGAATCATCAATCTTGGACTTTGGAATCCCATCTCATAGTTTTAATGTCACAACCACGAATGGAACATTAGAAATAGGCTAGGTTTGTTGCTTTCGAACTCGAGTGGTCGGGGTTAACTATTGACTGGTCAAATTCATCAGCCAACAATGTTGACTAGTGTTCCATGGACGGTTGAGAGTGGTAGTTGGTACCAAAATGAATGGTTTTTGATGGTATATGTTACTACAATTGATCAGTTACTAGCAGGCTCAATCATAAGCCATTGGTATGCCCCTCATAGATGTGGCAAAGAGTTAGACACATTCCCCAAATATGACACCTATGCACAATGTCTTTTTTGTTCCAATGGCCTCTTACTCTAAGTTTTTCGATTTGCCCTTTTCCCATATGCCATCTCTTATGGAATCATTATATGCGGTGGCTGGAACAATAAACATGCAAGTACACCATTTGTTTCCCTCTACACTTTTCATTGAAAGAAAATATTTGCCACCCTAATGCCTCCACAAACCATAGAGTGGGATTGACTTTCCATCATGGGTTAGTGTTAGTAGGGAACCATAAGTATATAAAGTGAACCATTTTGTCATTGATCTTCAAGGTCGGTTGGTATCAACATTTGACTTAAGAATCTTATAAAAAAAAGGGTCGTAGGTTTTAAGTGTTAGGGGATGAGAATGGAATCCCTAAAGGCCACTAGGTGCCTAGACGGGACAGTTTGTATGAGTTATTAGTATAAGACTCAATTATACCAGGGTCTCATTAGGTGGGCCCCATGGGGGATTGAGGCATTAAATGGTCATTTGTTTTGGGAAAGTCCCTTCCAACTTTCAGATTCCTATAGAATGTTTATAAAGAAAAGTTAGTCAATTCTTGCATTGCATTATGTATTGATTGTTGGGTTTTGTTGGATTTTATAATTTAAATACACAACAAAAAATTAAAAATTAATTCCCACAAAACCCTCACAGGATCCATGCAATTCGATTAGATTGATAATAAAGTCATGGAATCTTACCAGGATGACAAAACGGGCAAGATTTTGGAAGGGAGAGAGTGGGTTCACTCTGGTGACACCCTAACTCGAGCTTTTAGTAATCAAAATTAGATTCAGACGTTATTAATTAGAGCAACGTCTTCTGTAGGTATCCACACAAACAAACTCTCTCAAAAACAAATTGGTGTGCTAGCACCCTCTTTTTGCGTTAAATGACTCTATCTAATTTTTAAGGTTTTAATGTCTTTTGCCTTTGAGAATGAGAGAACGCCTTTTCTCTTCTTAATTCGACTAGACACCCTAAAACAGATATATATATATATATATATTGACTTCCAGATAGAGTCAGATTTTAACAAGGGTAAACTGTAATTAGAATACGATTCAGAGAATCTAGATAATATCTGTAATTCGATATGATTCAGAAAATCTAGATAATATTAGTAATTCAAATATGATTCAAATAATATAGATAATATTAGATTCAATGAACCTAGACATGTCTAGTACATCGAATCTGGACATTATCGG
The DNA here is from genome assembly GCA_946598075.1 of Artocarpus hirsutus. NCBI lineage: Eukaryota > Viridiplantae > Streptophyta > Magnoliopsida > Rosales > Moraceae > Artocarpus > Artocarpus hirsutus. Next base: position 19,195 of record CAMOHE010054363.1, on the reverse strand, counting down.
TTCATTGAACCTAGACACAGTTAACCCAAAATCCATTCTTGGTCTGTTCTAAGTGTGCGACCCTGTAGGTTCACATAATGTTGGTAGTGGGCTTGAAATTCTGTTTCTAGCTCACAAATCATAAGTGGCCTCTAGCAAGACATTATGATTACCCAAGTTATGCGAATGTCAATA